>BHFT01006845.1:0-17288 GCA_004320025.1 Laticauda laticaudata | reverse complement strand
TTAGAGAACCAATCCGGTTAACCCACCAAACGGCGGGAACAGTTAAAGCGGTGTCATTGGCCACAAGCCGCGGGCAAACCACTATAAAAAGGGTTGCCGTGGCTTGGGTTGTTGTTCCGTTACTATTGCTTAGAGAGTTTAAGAAAAGTGTTTATTGTTGGAACCCGGTCTCACGCGCTTCTTTCCAGACGGAACAGTGCTATTCAGCAGTTTCTGACCAGTTCTGGAGAACCAGTAGCAGAAATTTTGAGTCGTTTGGAGAACCGGCAAAACCATCTCTGACTGGTGATTTTACAGTATGCTTCCCCTGCTATGCCCACCATGCCATGCCCACAGAACCTGTAGTAAAACAATTTGAATACCACAACTGAACCTGCCACATATTGCTACAAATGTAAGGTTGTAATAGTTCTTAAACACTTAGAGATCAAAGCAACAGAAAAACAGAATTATTCCTTAGCTGAAGAAAAAGGATGAATTTTTATCAGATCAAAGAATGAAGTTGTTACCAGTGGGCCACAATGGTATTCCAAATCAAGAGAAATGGAAATTGTTCTGAATCAGAAGATCTCAGAAATGGTTTTCAGGTTGTTATAGAAGAAACAGAGGCTAAGGTAAAGAAAAAAAAGTGATGTAAAACAGGGGTCAAAAGAGGTGAAATCCTGAAGGACAGAGGGGGTGTGAGGTGGCCTTCAAATGAAGAGAGCTGCTGGCTGGTGATTTATTATTTTCAGTAATGAAAATTGATAGCTGCTGATAGGATCCAACAGCTTCTGAAATGTGCTTGTCGGAAACAAGGATTAGGGATGTGATAGAACAACTTCAAAAATGTATTAGTCCGCTGACAATTGTCTTTTCCTGCTGCATGTGGGGATAAACATTGCTGTTACAATCATATTATCTGATCTGATATTTGAGACTGAGGATACAGTCTCACAGGATAATGGTTCTCTTTGGGTTTGGGTGCTGGGAGATTGAAAGTTACTTCTTTAAATATTTCTTTTTCCTTTTATTTCTTTTTAAATATTTCTTTTTCCTTTATTTTCCTTTCCTGTGTTTTTTCTTTCTGTACACCTTTTATTTTTTCTCACTAGGTTTAGTTTATTCTAAAATCTTCAATAAAAATTATTTACAAATAAATAAAACTTTAGTGATGATTTAGCTATACATATGTCCGTGATTCATCCCTATCACAAACTTACCTCTGGGTCTCTGCTGAATTATAATTCCCATCAGTCCACAGTCACACAAAATGAAGAGTGGAAATGGGTGTCAGCCAATAAGAGATGTGGCATTTTTAGGGAAGTGAACCTTCTTAGACAGGAAAGATTGAAGGGAGCATGAAGAGGGAAAAGGGAAGGAAGAGTTCCTACTGAATGGAAAAAGCTTGTGTTGCTGGTAAGGAACAAGCTACAGTTTTTACCTTCAAGTAGAAAAAAAAAAGAATGAGACAATTCTGACAGCCATGTTGACTTCTTGAGAGGATAACAAGAACAATCACCTCTAAAATTCTTAGTTTCCAACAGGGGTTGCAATACTGTCTATAGGAAGATCATCATTTCATTCTGTAGTCTTGTCTATTTTAGATCTTTTCCTGAAACTGGGTAGGATTCTTGACTTATCTCAGGTTTTCCTCAACTTCTAACTTTCTTAGTATGCTTTCTCTAGTATTTGCACATTTGATCCTGAGTCTCTGGACTTATGGACAAAAAGATTATACATTTTCTGCTTTGCAGTAAGATAGATAGCCCCAAAGTCCACTCTCATCCTGACTTCATCAAAATGATCTCGATTCTAGAATAATTATCTAGATTATGAACCACATTAGAGAGCCCTGTGCACTCTGAATCTCATCAAACTTTGGAGAGTGTTGTACACACAAAATGGCAAGTGGGCAGGGCATCTTGTGTGGTGCAGTCCATAGAAGAAATGTAGGCTAAAATATTTATTATGTAACTATTAATAATAATGTATGACACAGAAAAAAGGATTTTTCAGTTGGCATTTTCTTGAATTATTTAGCATGTTTCCTTTGAACTTTATCCTTTTGTTTTCAGCCTCTAGTAATTTCCTGGGACAAAGCTTTACTTTGTTCAAATATCCCCTTGATTACTTTTGTCTAGTTGACTGTTTCCCCCCTTCCCCTCCCCACCAAATCTAAAGTTTCCCTTTGGCTGATCTTGATTGATGCACTAACATTTTTCAGTGTTGAAAAATAACTCCTTTCTTCAAATTTGAGAAGCAAGTTTTGTAAGTAGAACTGCTTTTAATGTCCCTATGTGTCAACCAAGAAAGGAGTTTTCCTTTCCTTGAAATAAATCTCAGGCTGCAGCAGTGCTTCATTTGATTTTTACTGTTAATATAATCCATCAGTCATCCCCTCATGCTCAAGAGCTGGGGCAAACTGTTAACTGCATGTATGAGTAGAATAATTAAAAGCTGCTGTGTGAGTAATATTCTGTATGATTTCCCTTTTAAGTAAAATATATGACACTCTACAAGAAACAAAACCTAAATTAATATTAAAGCTCTGAATGCTTATGAGCAAGTTTCCTGAAGTCATACCCATATAAAATGTGTAATTTTGAGGTTAATGGTGGATTGAAGATTACAAAGATTGTATACAAGCATATAATGGCAGATAAACTAACCCTTTTTCATTCAGTACTTCCAATGCAATATATGGCCAATGGCTTGTTTTAGATCAGTAGCACTGTAGCCTCAGGAAACCTGGGTACTGATGTTCATTAGTAATGGTGGACAAATTTCTTGAAGTAATATTCTGCTAGCTAGATAACCAATCTACAGTTTTAATGTGGAGCCTCAGTGAAGAGCATCTGAATATAGCATCTTAAATCCTATATCTTCAGAACAGTTAGCCCTCAACTTACAACAGTTCATTTTGTGATCGTTCAAAGTTACAATGGCACTGAAAAAAAGTTACCTATGATCATTTTTTCACACCTATGACCTGGGTAGCATCCCCATGATCATGTGATCAAAATTCAAATGTTTGGCAACTGGTTCATACTTATGATCATTGCTGTATCCCAGGTCATGTAATTCCCTTTTGCAATCATACATTGCAATGTCCTACCTGTCAATGAATACTTCAGGTTCAGCCATAACAACTCAAGAGCACACAATAGATACAAACTCAAGGTTAACCGCACCAAACTTGATTGAAGGAAATACGACTTCAGCAACAGAATTGTCAATGTCTGGAATACATTGTCTGGAACAATGTATTGTTCAATGTATAACAATGTCTGGAATACAATGTCTGGAACCTGACTCTGTGGTTTCTTCCCCAAACCCCAAAAACTTTAACCTTAGACTGTCTACTATTGACCTCATCCCTTTCCGAACGAGGTCTGTAAACATGCCTACGGGTCCCATGTCCTAGGTTTAGTGGGTCCTGTCTAGGGAGGAACGTAATTCCTACCCACTTAGGAGTTCTGCTGGGCTTTTGTTGGTTTGCTGCTAGGGGTAATATGCTTGTAGAGTAGTAGTCAGTTTAGTTTGTCTTGCAGTCCCTCTTGTCCATTCTATCTTTAGTGTACCGGAACCATGCGTTCAGCCCTGCTGTTTTGCAGTTGGATAGAGGCCACGCTGTTAAAGCATGTCGGATACCGACTAGGGCAGCCGATTAACGTTGAATGCTAACCACTGTAAAACTTGGGCCATTATCTAAACACAGTACATCAGGCAGCCATGTGTAGTGGAAAACGTTTGTGCTCGCTGTTTCATTCACTGCCTCCTGGTGAGTTGTAGAAGCAATGAGATTACTGCTACCCTAGTTCGAGTAGGCCATTCCACAACCTTTACCGAAGGTGTTTCCTGTTTGTTCGGCCCAGCAAGTCAAATGTAGTCTAGACAGGGACTCTGGGAGTATTCCCATTCTCTTGACTAGATGGCCTGTGGGGGGTAGTCTTGAAGTTTGAACAGCAATGGCATGTTGCACCCAACATTCAATGTCTTTGGTTCCAGCCCTGGCCACCAGACGTAACTCCTGGCCAGTCGCTTTCACTTTTGATGTATGGGACCCAGGTGTCAAACTCATGCAAGCATGCACAGAGACATCTTCATGGACTGTTTGGTGATAGACCAACCTGTCACCATAAAATGCAAACCTTTTTCTATAGACAGTTTGGGTCCTGTCGGAGTGTGATATACTGCGCCAGATTAAATAGATTCATCACTTATGTTTCATTAGTAAATCTGTGTTGGACCAGTCCTTACTAACTACCACAGATTGGCGACTATCCGCGCTGTTATAAAGGTCTTTAGAGGTGGCTCATCGCGACGCTGGTCTGAGCTTTGTGGTTGAGTGGGCAAGGTCCAGGCAGGTTGCACAGTTGTATTTGGAGATGTGGAGCTGGATCCTCTTCTGTGATGGGTAGCGGGGAACGGCTCAGGGAATTCGGCATGGCTTTTCCAGGTCGGTGAATAGTGTGTTGGAATAGGCAGCGAGGAATGTCAGACCAGCTCCTCATTCTTAGTACAGAATGTTCGGGTTGGCTTGGCTGTTGCCTGCCTTAGGATTCCTAAAGAGGGGCTTGTATCAGTGATGAATTGAACAAGTTCTACCGTAAAGGTACTCAATGGACTCTTTGACTTGGCGATAGGATAGCGAGGGCTGTTTCTGTCGAGTTGCGCTGTATTGCAGTGTCGACTTTTTCGAATAAAAAGTGGAACGGTGCCATCTACTGCCATCTTGGTAGCTTGGGTCAGTGAGGCTCAAGTCCCAAAATGTCGATGCAATCAACAAGTTGACCGATCAAGGCGGAGGTATGTGCTGATAACGTGGATAAAATGATGTAGTGTTTAGGAGACGTTAATAGGTCTTTGTACCCTGAAATCCGTCATGCATTATGTCACCGTGGCCGCCATTCCAAGTAGTTTATTTATTTGTCTAGCAGTTCGAGTCGCTAGGCGTTCGCTGCTATGGAAAGCCTTTATGGGGTCAGGACATACATTATAAAATTTAGTGGGAGAAACTAAGGAGAATGCTGTGGAATGTCAGTTTTGTTCACTAGGTCTAGGAGCGTCTTTGATTGCCTTTAATTTTTTTTCGGATGGGTGTATGTATGCCTTGTTATCGATTAAATGCCCCAAAAACTACTGCTAGGACTAGATCAACATTTCCTGCATTTAACCTTGGAGGCCTCACGTTCTCTATTCTTTGTTTAAAACTGCTTTTAATCTGTTCTCCTCAGATTAGGTATGGCTCATTTTTATGCATGAGAACAGAAACGTCGTCAAATAAGAGGGAACGAGCTCCTAGTATTCGCGTTTTTAACAGGCTTCCGCAATGAGCTTTGGAACCATGCTTCTTGGCAACGCTAAATGCCAACTGGAACGGTTCTAACTATTTGGAGTGCACCCTCTAGTTGTGTCGACAATAGCTCTGTGTCTCTGCAATAATGGAGGTCAGACAGATAAGTATGCTTGATAACAACCTGGCATGGTTTGGAGTAATCACAAGCTCTTGATCAAAAAAATTCATTTATCCTACCCCACTATGTAGAGTGGTACAGGCTCAAATTTTGTAGTGCTTGATATACCAGGACGTGGGAACGACGCGCATGGTCTTTTGTAGAGTGCGTCATGGTTCAGGTTCCTACTATAGTCTCTGCAGATGTGCCACTGACCCATGCGGTTTTCACAGGAGTAATAGATTGGGTTGTTCCCACCGGCATGGTCGCATTGGCTCGTAAAACCCCTTGAGCTATTAATTTGTTCAGGTTCTCATCAATTTTTTTGGTCTTTCAAAGGACGCAACGTGCTGGCGCCTTTATATACAAGTGGAAGGCTATTTTCACCCATGAGTGTTAGGCCTCACAATGAGAATTGGGGTTCCTTGTACTTGCCTAGGGTCCCGTGAAAACATCTTCGCAATTCTTTGGTAGCAGGCTCTACTCAGTTGCTGGCGGACAAATGCGGATGTGATCCTGTAAGTTTCCCGCAGTGTCACCAGGGGTGTGAACTACGATTCGATTTAGCGATAGACTAGGGCGATCACAAGTTGACGATGGAGCAGAGCAAGATTGTCGGCATGGTTCTCTGATCTCAACGAGCGAAGAAAATGTCCAGGCTACTACCAGTATTTGATTTCCCTGAGTAGATCTTCTTATTCTTTCTACAGTCGCTTGTCTTAATTTTTTGTTTAACTGTCACGGTTATTCAGCCTACGTGATGGTTTCCAAGCGATACCATAGATAGAAATGACGTCCTGAGTTGACTTCATTCTCACAGGCATTTCCCTTCGATGTTCACCTCTATCTCGGAACCTTCTTCCCATTTTCTGCCCTGGGCATTTCCGAGGGGACTGTTTGGCGTTTCCTCTCCTATCACTGGTTCTTTTGCTTCGGTTCATCTGGTTCCGGCTGTCTGTCTTTATGTTCTGGGGGGAGGTGCTGCCGCATCTATTGTGGACTATAGCTCTTTTTGTGTGGCAGACCCTTTGAGGGCCCCCGTTTGTTACAACCCTTGCAGATTGCATTGAGGAACTGGCATCAGCTCGCGGTGGTTGCCCCCACATCCCGCACATTTAAACTCCTGCTGGTTCTCCTCTTTTCATCCATTTCTTAGTCTGAATTGAAGTCTGATGACATCTTTCAATTTTTGTCCTTGTGTATCCGCTCTGGGATTCGAGATCTCTCGTAGTGGCCTTGCTGTGGCTGTTTTCTATCCTCCCTTCTGGCCTTCTTCTTTCTGGCTTTGGTTTGGCAGATCTTGCGATCGTATTTCATTTGGCGCATGATGGCTGCTGACCTTTCCTTGCTGCTTTGGCAGCTGGTTGCCTCTGCAATGACCTTGGCCACCAGTTAGTTGAGTCTATTCAGGAGCTTGCTCTGAGGGTAGTGTCCTTCAATCAAGGACCACACCGGTCCCCTTATGCCTTGCTCCATGTTCTTGAACTTGGCAGGCTGTCTCAGGCGCTCTACAAAATCACCGACAGTTTCATCTTCCTTCTGAGTCCCTCTGTAGAACTCATGTTTTTTATCAAGTTGGAGACCACAGGTGGCATAGTGTGCTCACAGCCATTCTGTGTTCAGCTCGGGCCAAGTCATCTGTTTGACATCTCTGGGTTTAGCCAGTGCCTTCACCATTTTAAAGACAGCTGGTCTGCAGTGTGTAAGGAAGACAGCCCTCTTCCTCTGGCCAGAGATTTCCTGCAGTTCGTTGCTTTCCAAAAACATAAGAAAGCAATCTATATACGACTCCCAATCCTCCTCCTCAGGATTGAATGGTGCGGGCGGCGCATTGTTACCGGCCATCTCTTTTGCTCAGAACAGATCACCGCGTGATTCGGTCTCACTCTTCTACAACAATCCCATCCTCGTTGCCAGTGTTACGTCCGGAAAGAAGCACGTGAGACTAGGTTCCAACAATAAACTATTTATACTCACTAAGCAATGGTAACAGAACAAGAGCCCAAGCCGCGGCAGCCCTCTATATAGTGGCTTGCCTGCGGCTTGTGGCCAATGACACCGCTTTAACTGTTCCCACCATTTGGTGGGTTAACCGGATTGGTTCTCCAACAGCAAATCCGTGAATGGTCTTTTCGGCCAATCAGAATAGGGAACTTGGAGCCTACCAAGTTCCATACAGAACAACCACCATTGGGCAAGCTGTTTCAGAGTCACAAAAATTCTACAGTATAAGTACTACATGCTATAGAGAACTCCTATATCTCAAAATCCAATTTATTATGAAATCATGTTTCAATCTGTAATAAAGACTGTTACAATGTGAATATATTTAATTCATTCTTTCCTACATATTTTTTCTTGAATTTCAATTAAAATTCTCATCTCCTTATTTGATTTGCTTCCTCCTTTGTTTACATGTCCCATTTTTAATATACATTAGCTCCTTTTCTTTGCAAAATATATTAATATATGCTTATTTGCAGTTTCAAATCATGCAATATAGCAAAGCACAGTATCATTTCTGACCTACAAGTTGTACTTGCTGTGATTTGCTTCACCAGGATCAGATCTGACAGCTTGGGAATTAGAACAGACTGGCAGAGATGAACATTTTGGATTTAATTTTGGAAGTTCTGAGGAAGCTGTTAATAGATGCATCCTGCTTCACAAATGTTTAACTCTTCCAGAAAATCAGGTCTATTGTTCTCATCCTTAAGAGGAAAAAAAAAATCAAGCATTTTCATTTGGAAATGCTTTGGGATAGGGCACCAGTGATAAACTGGCCAATTTCTACTTGAGGGTATAGGGAACCATGGCCCATAACTGTAGGTTGTCTACTACTCTAATATATAGTTAGTTGTCTATACTAGGTAATTGAAGAAGAACAATATGCTACCTTTTAAAGATCCTGGTTACATATTCAAAATTTTGCCATATTTATTTTCAGAGAATTGTAAATGACAGTATAGCAATTATTGGTGGGTGTGAGTGTATTTCTGTTTTGTTCGGAAAAACACGAGGTAGACCGGGTTCCAACAACAAAGTCTTTATTCTAACTAGTCAATGAACGGAACAACCTTGGCTGAAACCACGGCAGCCTTTTATTCCGGCTAGCCTGCCGGCTTGCAGCCAATGGCAGCTGTTTGATTTTGCCGCCTTTTTCAGTTGATTTGGATTGGTTCCTAGTGAACCAATCCAATGCCTACATTAGTTAACCAATCAGGTTTGCACATTTTGGAGTANTACTAATAGAACAGTTTCCTCTCTCTCTCTCTCTCTCTCTCTCTCTCCCTCCCCCCTTCTGTGTGTGTGCGTGTGTGTGTGCGTGTGTGTGTGTGTGTTAGGAGAATAATATTATCATGTTTTATGATATTTCAGCATTATTAAAAAGAGTGGCAATTAAGATTATTGAAAATATTTTTTCACCAACCAGAAATATTTTTTTTTCTTAGAACTTTGCTGTTAGTTTTACCATTTATTCAAAAACAATTGATTCAGCAAAATGCAGCTTGTTTTTTTGGAAACCCTTTTATAAAGCTGCTATTTACTTGCCAAAAGTGTTTGGAGTGATGATGGAGAAGAAAGTCCTTGCTTCATCACAATTTCCATCATGACTTTAACCCAATTTTCAACTGTATGATGAAACTCATTTGTAAAAGAAAACAGAACAAATATCAAATAAAACATTTTGTATAGATTCACAATCACATTAATTTTAATTAGGCTGTTTACTGGATAGGGAAGGAATAAATACAAGTGCATAATGTAGAACAGCAAAGAAAAACACTCCTTTGAGTAAATCATGGGAAATGACCACACACTTTCATTTTTCTGCTTAAGCAGGGAAGTCTTTCAAAAGAGCATAGTTCATGTACTCCAAAACTACATTAAAAAATAACAAATCCTTTGTGACTTACAACAGCCAGTGTCAGAAAATTACACGTTGAACTTCTTTTCCAATTTTTCAATTCAATTTAACCAATATTTTGATTTTTTTAAATTTTCCCCAGCAGGAGTATGAATGTCAAACAACTCTGTATTTATTTCTGAAGCTAAAGCTACACTTGTTCCTAACAGCAATCCAGATTTCTCCCCTCATCTGGAGAGACCCAGGGGTGGGCTGCTGGGGGGGGTCACAGGGGTTCAGGAGAGGCCCTAACTAAGATTCTGTGCAGTTCAGAAAACCCCCAAATCCCACTCCTGCCCTGCACACGTGCCCCATCCCTCCCAGTAGTCCCCACATGTCCATTTTGGATGCAGGTATGCATGCATGTGCATGGAGGCTTGGGGATGGCAAAAAATGGGCCTCCCAGAAGTTCAAGGAGACAGGAAATGGGCCCATTTCTGGCTTCCAGAGAGCTTGTGGAGCCTGGGAAGGCTGTTTTTACCCTTCCAAAGGCTCAATGAAAGCATCTGGAGTGGGGGAGGGTAAAAATGCCCCCCCCACTGAGATGCATGAGACTGAGTAGGCCACACCTACCATGGTCACACCTACCCAGCAACTGGGCAGAGAACTCTTTGCTAAAATTTTTGAAGCCCACGCCTGGAGAGACCTCATTTTTGTTTTCCTCCCTCCAATCTGCTAGGTGGCACAGTGGCTGAGTAGTTAAGATGCTGGGCTTGTCGGTTGGAAAGCCAGAAGCCTAGGTTCAACACCTGAACTCCATGTGATGGGGTGAGCTCTAGTCCTCATCCCAGCTCAAGTCAATTTAGCAGTTCAAAAGCATGCAACTGTGAGTAGATAAATAGGTACCACTTTGATGGGAAGGTAACAGTTCTCCATAATGTTGTGCTGGTCATATGACCATGGAAATGTCTTCAGATAGCACTGGCTCAAGGACCTTGAAATGGAGGCGAGTTGTTGTCAGCAACAACTAGCCAAGTAAAATCTTCAGGGACTCCTTTACTTTATCTCCAATCTGCACAACAACCAAACATCCAGAACTCTACAAACACTTTACTTCAAGCCTGTGAGAGTGACCAGGTCTTTAAGGGCCTGGGAAATATAATCAGCTGCAATGTGCCTATTGTCCCTGTCATTGTATTTTTATTATCTTATTCTTGTTCTCATTTGTGTTTGACAAATTCCAATAAATGAATAAAATAAATAAATATCTCTAGGCACTTGCAAGGCTGTGGAAAGTCCCCCTTTCCAAACACAGGGTCCACCCAATGTCCCTAAAGAACCTCCCTGTATGCCAGGAACATCCTGATATCTTATCTGCTATGTGCCAAACTTTCTGGGTGATTCCTGTATCTCTTGTGTGCCAGATGAACTGGTTGGAGTATAAGACAAGTATAAATATAAGAATCTCTGTGTGGTCAGGGCTTCCTCTCTGTTAGAGGAGCCCATATTTGTTCAGCTGAATAAATGCTTAACCTAAAAGGCAACATTTGGTCCTTTGGTGTATTAGGGAAAGCAAAGGGATACTGAGGGAATGTCATCTACGGTGACCCTGTAATCAGGCCTCCATAGGGAAGGTTCCCCCTTTGATGACACACCTTGTGAGCATGCTTTCCTCCCTGATGAGTTTCAGCAGAGTTGTAAAAATATGGGGATACAATAAGGGGATGTTAGTTTGGTCCTATCCTGATAGATGGCATTTTCATTTACTTATATATATATTCATTTAATTTAGATAGGATCCATCTCACTCTCATTATAGAATTGTAGCTGCTTTGTTTTTTTTAAATCTCTTGTTTTTTCCTTGAAAATCCACTCAGCTTTGAAGTGGTGTACCCATCTGAGAAATAAATAAATAAATAAATACATGTTTATCACGTCTGCTAACTTAAGCACAGGCAAACTATTATGCCAAGAAAAGGGTGGAAGTCTGCTGTGAATGAAGCCAAAGGAACTTTTAAAGGAATCATTTAAAGGCAGTTTCCAGTTGAAAAGTCATATTAAAATGACCGCAGGCATCTTGCACAAATAATAAACAATTCTCTCCTTTAGCATGAACCTTTTTATTGCTGCATCCCCTGTTTTCAATGAGGAAAATTTTTAGAAATTGTTTGAAAGGCAAGAAAGAAAACATAAGCTTGTTCTCTGTGCCGTTTCTGTAACCACGCCTTTGAATAAGCAATGAGTTTTTCCCCTTAGGAATAAGAAGAGTAGGAAATTTTCCGAGAAAAATTATATTAACATATAGTGTATTGTCTCCTTAAAGTGTGTTTTCCTCCACTAAGGAATTAATTAGTTTTGAAATTTAGTTTTGAAATTTAGATGTAGATTAAAATTGTGATACAAAAAAGACATGCCATGTATACTTAAAGTCTCAGTTAATTAGCAACCACACCTGCTCCTTAAGCATAAATTAATCATACTATTTGTTCCTCCATAAATAGTTTTTAAAAATGCATGCTTAGGAAGGCGGAGCTTCGTCTCGGTGCTACAGCTGCAATCTCGGGGCTCTGAGATCGCAGCTGATATTTTCGCCCCTGTCGGTCCTAGACAGGAACTAAACCGTCCCGTAGAGACGGGGATTGTGAAGGGCACAGTCCAGGATCCCAGGATATCGCAAATCTCTGGTTTGATCGCGGGAGAAGCCCTTTTGCTGGCGGTGGAAAGGCAGCCTCCAAAGCTGGCTGAAGCCGGGACAGCTCCAAAAAGAAAGTGGCTGGAGCGAATGCGTATCGGCTGGGTGAGAAACCTCTTTTGTAATGTAAATTGGCTGAGATCTGAAAGGATATCCTGAACAAAGAAGAAACCTGTGACTTTATTTTGTTTGACTGGAATTGTTTAAGGCGGCGTTTTTTAAAGTGATGTCAAATTGAGGCTTGGATTCTTTCCTGACTACTTCTTTTTCTGAGGACTTTAATGTGATTTTGTAGGTAACCAGATTGATTTTTTCTTATATATATTTTCATGCTTCTTTTGATTTTTTAATTTTCATTAGGATAGAGACCCCCTTTGATTTTTTTCTTTCTTTTTCTCTGAGTTTTTATACATTACTCTTCTTTCTGGCTGGGGTGGAAAGTATTAAGAGTTTGCAACACTGCCACTAGAGGCTTGAAAAGTATTTTATTTGATTGGGGAGAAATGTATAACTACTCCTTCTCAAGGCATTTTAATGTGATAAGATGGAGGGAGAGCACAGAAAAAATATTATTTCCTGGACTCTTATCACTATTTCAACACTTGAGGCTGGCTTTGAAGCTGCTGGAGAAGAGAGTCATAAAAGCACCTTGGATAAATAAATAAAGTGCAGTGTGCAGTCCATATATACTGTGAAATCTCTACTCGCCAGCCTTTTTGTATATTTTAACTCTAGTAATATTTTTATTTTTGCTTTTTATTTTATCCTTTTCTTCTTTGGTTTTGGGCCTCTTTACTATTGGATTTTTCTATTTTGGATCATATTGGCTATTCTATCAGATGGATTGAAGGTCAAAAGGAATTTGAAGTTTTTTGAAAGCATTAAAATGAAAGAAAAAAGTGAAAAAAGAGGAAGGTGTTAAATGAAATAGACTGTGTGTTTTGGATTGTTTGGTGAATTTGAGCTTTTTGGAAATTCTTATATTGAATGACTAAAAATCATTTGGGTCGTTTAAAATTTTTTTTTTTTTTTACAATGGCATTACTTATGGATGAACTGAAAATGGAATTTAAAAATATGAACAAGAGAAACAAGAAGGGAAGGATTCTTTGGCTCTATTTTCGTTTCTTAGAAATGGCAATTCTACATATGAGAAACTAAGAACAAGAAGATTGGGATGAAGAAGAAACCATCCCTAATGAACAAGCACTTTTATTTGGGAAGAAAGGGGAAAGGGAGAAAGAGAATGGAGAATTTAAGACTAAAAAAACAACCAAAAAAGGGAAAAAACAAGGTGAAAAGTGGACACAATACCAGAAAGCAACAGAAAAGAAAATACACAAGAGGGTGGAGATTAGAGACAAGGGGTAAAAAGGGTAGAGTGGAGAGCAAGGGAGGAAAGAAGGAAAGACCAAAAAAGGGGAAAACAAGGTGAAAAGTGGTCACAACATCAAGAAAGCAACAGAAAAGAAAAATACACAAGAGGGTGAGATTAAGAGACAAGGGGGATAAAAGGGTAGAGTGGAGAAGCAAGGGAGGAAAGAAGGGAAGAGAAGCTACAAAGGTTTGAAACAAGATGTAAAGAAACAGAATTATTTAGAGATATGGGTAAACATACAATTGAAAAGAGATTCTGCAAAGGTACATAAGATTGTGTGTGTTGTATTTTGTATTTGAAATAATGTTACAAAATTGGAATAATATATGATTATTAACTGGACAAAATATTTAATGTAACTTAGCGAAATTTCTTTTTTTAAATAAAATAAATTAAATAAATATGAGAGAATTGAAATTAAAAGAAAAATGGGAACATTGTCATTGTATATTTTAAACATAAGTGAAATAGGGAAGTAACTAAGCAAAATCTATAATTGTTCCCATAGAAGCATGATATTTATTTAGAAGGATTGTGTAAATGTTAAGACTTAAATGATACTAATTTTAATGAATATAATTTTAATTGCTATGGATTGTTTGTTTTAATTATATTATATATTTAAAAAAAAAAATTTTTTTTCCTTGTTTTAAAATATTGAGTCTATCTTTAGAATGTACTACGCAGAATCTGAATGAAAATTATGTGTTATGTTAAGCTTTTAAAACTAGGGAAGGATAATGTATGATAAGGCATTATACTCCAATCGTCATTACAGAAGAAATTTTGTGTTAATGAGAAAAGATAATAGACAGCTGAATAGGACAAACAAAGGATATAAGTATAATGATTTAAATTGAATGAAATAAATATAACAGAATTAAGAGAGTGAAAAGAGGGAGAAGCTATATAAGAATGTAAAATAGTGAATAAGAAATGGAATGCTATATAAAAGTAAGCACGAACTTGAATTTATGTCTGTACAAAAGATGTAACTCGGGATCAAACTGCCTCCAAAAAAGATATTTTATGTTTTTATGTTTGTGTTTTGGTTTGTATATGTTTGTTGTTAAAAATTAATAAATTCTTTATAAAAAAAATGCATGCTTACTGGCCTGTATTTATCAATGAAATTATGAATATTACGCTGTTTGGGTGCTCTCTGTAGCTGGAGGTTCTTGTCACCATAACCTGATCATCGCTTGTTTGGTTTATGCAATGCACAAATTCATGGGTCTGCTTTTGAAAACCCCAGAAACTGCAACAGATACAAAATGTGGAAGCACATACATTATTACTACCAACTTGCCTTCAGTCGAGGATCTGTATACTGAATAAGTCATAAAGAAGGCTGTGAAAATATTTACAGATCCCTCACATCCCGGAACAAAGGTTTCAACTCCATCCTTAAAACGATGGCATAGAGCACTGCACACCAGAACAAACTAACACAAGGACATTTTTTTCCCCCGAACGCCATCACTCTGCAAAACAAATAATTCCCTCAACACTGTCCAACTATTTACAAAGTCTGCACTACTATTACTATTAATCTTCTCATCACTCCTTATCACCATCCCCTCCCACTTGTGACTCTATGACTGTAATTTTTTTACTTGTATCCTTATGATTATATTAACTGTTTCTACTATGGATTGATTGCTTATTGTACCCTATGACTATCATTAAGTGTTGTACCTTATGATTCTGACTCTTGATGAATATATATTTTTCTTTTATGTACACTGAAGACATTTGCACCAAGACAAATTCCTTATTAGTCCAACACACTTGGCCAATAAAAAGAATTCTATTCTATTCTATTCTATTCTATTCTATTCTATTCTATTCTATTCTATTCTATTCCATTCCATTCCATTCTATTCTGAAATCAAATGAAATATATTTTATAGTCATTGTATTGGTTATCAAGTTTCAGGGCACAATTCAAAGTTCTGGTTCTGGTTCTGGCCCATAGCATTTGCTGTAGCACTGAGGTACTTAGAAAGCCATTTTTTAATGTGCAGAACTGGCCTTCTCAATTTGTCCATTGAATTCCCATCAATATGTTGAAGCTCTCTCAGGTTGGTGAGGTAGGGAGAGGTTTTTTTCTTTTTTCTTTTTTTGGGGGGGAATTGCAGCTACCATATTATAAAATAATATTTCTCTGATAACCTCTTTGGTGGTTGTCTTGAAACTATAAAGACAGAGTTGCTATGGAGGATTTTTAGAAGAAAGTGACCACGATGGTGTTGATTATAGATTCATGCATTTAATGGTTTTTAGATAGCAATTGGTTTTTGTGCAATGATGTAAAACAACCATTTTTTTCACTCAACAATATATTAACACATAAACTAATATATATTTGAATTAGTACTTCTCTGGATTACAATAACAATGTGTTTTAGAATGTAGGATTTGATAGCAATAAGTAGCTGAGGAGAAGATTCAGGACATCATTCTTCATTTTGGAGGTTTTGCTTCCAAATCAATTGTTCCCCAGATAATTATTTCACAATGGATTTTGAATAAGAATTAAAGTGAATTAACAAGTGGAAAGAAATTCTACCTGTGTTGTTTTGACTATTTGTCAGAAAATCCATCACATCCTGTATTTTTAAATGTTCTTCTCACTTCCAGGGAGTGGTTGACTAAATGAGCAGAAGATGATAATTATTTTCAGTCTTGATGAAAAGGCTTTACTTATATAACTTTAAACATGTAGAACTCCTGACAAGAAGCTTCAATGCTTATTTGATTATTTATGTTCAGATAAATTGTTACTCTTGTATCCATATTAACTTATAAAAAAGGAGGCACCAGATGTTCTGAAGTTTGACATCAACAAGTTTCTAATCAAGCCCCAGAATTTTAAACCATTAAGGTTTCAGCATAAGTATTCCAAGATTTGCTAAAAATATGAAACTTCTTAAAATGTTAATGATTCATCAGAGATGCATATTCTATCTTTAATAATATATTTGAAAACACACAAACCTACATAAAAGATTTCATGTCAAGGAATTTCACAGAACAGAAACTGTCACAGGTATTCCAGAGTGGTCAGTTAAGGTTATTCTACAATTATCATTTTGAACTGACAGGATGTTGGTATTTAATAACGTATGAGAGAACATTTATAAAAGTTTTAATATTCTTGAATGTTTTAAGGAGAAAGTATAACAAGGAAACTGAAAGCAAATTTAAATTATGGATGACTTTGCATGCATACTTACAGTGCTTAATGCCGATCTCTTTGGCTTTTTGGCATAATACTCAGTTATGCATATAGAAATGCCATTTGGACCTATAAACTTCATACATCAGGTTTATCTTATACATCATTTTAGAAAGCAGCATGCAAATTAAAGATTGGAACAATTTCTACTTCTCTTTAGAGATTTCACTGATGTAATTAAGAAAGCAACTAACCTATTACAAATTTAGAGTTATACTGAAACTAGTTTCAATCTTTTTTAAAGCAATGCATTTTTATTCATTTCTTACTATCACCTTGTGAGATATATTTTTTGTTAATGAATGTGCATCATTCAACATTTTGACTAATTTCCATTGGGGTCTTTCTTATTATACATAATTTTTGAACATTTAATAAATGAAAAAACCAAGAGAAACAAGAAAAAGAATGAAGATCAAAATAAAAAGAACATTATGATTATACAGTGATTCTGTTATGCAATACTTTCAGTCTGGTTACAGAATTAACTCACTGTGTGGATTTGCATAATACCTGGAGTTGTAAACTAACCAAGATGGCTGAATTTGCACTAAAAAGCCACAAAACCTTAACAAGAATAGAAATTTCTATTCTGCAAAAACAGATTTTGCTCTTTAAAGGCTAGGTCACACCGGCCAACGGATGCAAAACATATGTAAAAAGGACACAGCGGATGAGCAAATTTTCCATCC
>BHFT01006843.1:0-31549 GCA_004320025.1 Laticauda laticaudata | reverse complement strand
AAGCTTATGATCCATTTACAAGTGTGTTCAGGTACAGCTAGCTGATTTAGTTTAATTAGAAGAATATCTGGAATGATAGTATTGAATGCTGAGCTGAAGCCTACAAAGAGGACCCTTGCATAGGTCTTTGGAGATTCAAGATGTTGTAGGATGTAGTGTAGTATCATATTAACAGCATCATCTGTTGATCTATTTTCTTGGTAGGCAAACTGCAAGGAATCTAACAGCAGATCCATGATGGTTTTCAGGTGGGCCAGCACTAGCCTTTTAAAGGTTTTCATAACTATAGATGTTAGAGCAACTGGTCTGTAGTCATTCAGTTCCTTGATGAAAGGTCTCTTCAGCACTGGGATGATAGTAGAGCATCTGAAGAAGGAAAATGGCACATCTCTAGTGATTTATTAAAGATGCGGGTGAAGATGGGGGCCAGTTGATCAGCACAAGCTTTTAAGCAAGAAGGAGTTATGTTGTCTGGGCCTGGTGCTTTTCCTTGCTTTTGTTTGTGAAATAGACAATTTGTCTGTGACTAGACAATTTGTCTAGTCCTTGCACCTCATTATCTGTAATCACCAGGTGGTGGGCCCAATGCAGTGGGGCAGGTTGTAGGAGGCTTGGCTGTTGTTGGTGTGTCTGACATAGGGATTGTGGAGATAGATGGCAGTAGTTTTCTCTCAAACCTACAGTAAAACACATTTGAGTCATCTGCTGTAGAGCAGATGGAGTTCTAAGCCACATCCAGGAAGCACCATGGTGGAGAGAAGCAGCCAGGCTGATTCTCTGGCATCTCTCTTGCTGGATCTCACAGATGCTTCTTCTGGCCCTTGTTGGTGCTGGGTGTGCTTCACAGTGAAATTTACCATGCTTCACAAAGGGGGAGTGGATTACAACACAGAGCTGCAATGCGACCCTGCCCCATTCACCCCTGGCAACAATAGCAGCTTCGGCTGTGGTGTGGGTCGGGCCAGTGTCTTGGGGCAGAGAGCAGGTTATGAATCTCCCTGAGCAACCAAGGCACATCCAGCACCAACAAGGGCCGGAAATAGCTGCCTGCTGTTTCCTGCTTCAGTTTGTTGGGCAGCAAGACTCAGCTAGAGATGAGGTGCCAGAGAATCAGAATCAGAGAAAGAGAGAGAAAAAAAGACACAGAGAAAGAGACAGACAGACAGAGACAGAGAGAAAGAGACAAAGACAGAAAAAGAGGCAGAGAGACATAGAGAGATAGAAAGACAGAGAGAGATAGAGACAAAGAGAGACAAAGACAGATAGACAGAGAGACAGACAGACAGAGAAAAAGAGAAACTAAAACAAACTATTTTTATACATAGCATAAAGGTAAAAAATGATATATGCAGTGTTTCTTCTTTTTAGACGTCAAAAGGATTTTGTGGCTCCCAGTGTTTTCTTTTCTGTTGGAAACTGGTCCAAATGGTTCTTTAAGACCTCTGCTCTAGAGATATCAACATGCCCCGATACAATTTTTTTAAATTAATTTCCCATAATGGTATCAACAATATTCACCTAAAACTTTTAATTTAATATTTAATTTACTTTTAATTTAAAATTTAATTTATTTTTATTAAAACCACTGTGCTTAAACTAACTTAATAATAACCAACAGAATAATATAATCACTGTGATTCAAACCAGCCTTTGGTTGAATTATTTTTCATAGTCATGATTATTATTGCTAAGCAGAGGTTGAAAACCAGAATTCATTGCCTTAATTATTCCACAAACCTTTATGATGCAAAGAGGCTTATTAGGATTGTTCTTATCCAGATAATTGATATAGCCAGAAAGAGATAATGTCAACAAATGATCTTTTTGCCACAAACAGCCCAACTGCTGATCCAGAACATCTGATCCCATTTTAAATGTAGTCACCACACTCTGGGCACCAACATCCCAGATCTTAGCTGTTTTGTCCCCAGAAGCAGAAAGAAGGCGATGGCCATCGGGACTCCAACTAATCTGTTAAAAGAAAAGAAAATAATTTACCAACAGGATAAGAAGAAACTATTTAAGAAATAAATGATTCCTTTCTTTCTTTCTTTTTTTAATAAAGTTTTATTTGGGTTTTCACACACAAAATACAAGTGAAACATCTTTTTTGAAAATAGCATGGTCCCGGGTTAAACTTCTTTATACAGACACAAAACTCAATTTCATGCTCCTTTTTGTCTTCTATCCTACTTCCATCCTTATACTAATTTTACATTTTCTATTAGTTTTTCCCCTCTTTTTAATTTTCTCAACTTTTATTTTTGAATTATCTCATCCCCCCCCCCCCTCCAAAAATTTTTCAATCATTATATTTGTTTACTTTTGTCCTGTTCTGTTTCAATTTCATATTACCTTTTCTCATTAAACAAATTTTTCTCCTGTAGTTTACTAATTGGAGTATGACACCTTTTATATCTTTTAATTACATCCATTCAACTCCTTATTATAAACTTCAAATATAGACCCTGTAAGTTTATGACCTTCAATATAATAACATCATACAAAACTTCCAATCAAATTCTGCCTTGGTACTTCCTATAATACACTATAATTCTTTTAAAAAAAAGATTGTAAATATATGTACTTATAAACCCTATTCCTTCCAGTTTCCGTTTATCATTAATAATCATTAAAAATCTTAACATTTTAACACTTCTTTTCATTAAATATCATACTTTCCTTAAAACACGATATAATCTCCATTCTTAATTTTTCCCCATTATTTCTCTAAACATAGTTTTTATAAATCATTATATACCTTTGTTGTTTACATTTTTGACAGCATTCCACTGAATTACAATAGCTTATTTTATCAGACATTTTAATCATACATTTGTTCCATTTTTCTAAATTTAATTTCTACTTCTAACATATAACATACTAATCTTATGGTACCTTTGCAGAATCCTTTTTTCCATTAAGTTTTCACAGCCATTATCTGCTAAATAGGCCCTGTTTCTCGCATATTTTGCTTCTGTCCTTGAATAACTTCTTTTCCTTTTTTCTTCTTCTCATCTTCTCTTTCCTCCCCCTTTTTTACCCCCTGTCTCTCTACTTTTCTAATTCTCTCTTAATTGCATTTCGCCTTCTGTTGCTTTCTGATTTTATACTTATTTTCAACTCTATTTTCTTTATGGAGTTGTTTTTCGCCAATCTTAACTTTCCATTCTCTTCCTTCCCGCGGCCCCTTTCCTTTTTTCCCCCATACTAAGAATTAACTTGTTCATTAAAAGATAGCATCTTCTTGTCGCAATCTTCTTAGTTCTGTTGGCATTTCTTGTGTTTCTCATAATTCCCATCTCCATTTCTAAAACTGAAACACGAAGCCAAAAGAACCTCTTCTTCTTGTGCATCTTCTTTGTACTTTTTAAATCCATTTCCAAGTCTTCTAAAAGTGGAGCCATTTTAAACAGTTTTAAACAACCACCCGATTGATTTTAGTCATTCAAAACAATAACCAAGAATCCAGAAATCAATCAAGTAAATCCAGATAGTCCAAGTTATAGCTTATTTTCTTTTTTGACTTTCTCTCTGGGGTTTTTGTTGCGATATTTCATTTAGAATGTATCTTTTGGAAGTCTTGGTTGAGATTTTGGCTGTTAGTTGCTTTTTTAATTCCAGGCAGTTTCCTCCCTTCCCCAGATCCTACCCTTTTATTCTTTTTTTCTCTCTGCCTTTCCTGTTTTTAAAGCTTTTATTGTCAGAAATCCTTTGACTTTTTATTTTTCAGCAATAAATGCCTATTGTATGTCAAAGTGAATTTTTTTTCCCATTTCTTGCTTAAGTTTTCTTAGCTGTCAGTAATAGGCAAAGGTGAAAACCAAATCTTTTCTCTTTCTCTCTCATTCGCCAGTTTAAAAATCTTCTTAGGGAACAATGTATTGTTTTTTAACAGTTTTCAATATTTGTTGCTTTTGCTGTTTGACCTGGTCAACCAAAACTTTCTCTGCTTATCATCCTCCTGCTGCACATTCTTATTCCAGTTGACTTCTTCTTGGTGGTGGCCATTTCTGACCAACCGCTGCAACGCTTTTGGGAAAGGGAGTAATGGCAGCTGGGGAGGAGAATTGCAGCTCTCCTCAATCCTGCTGGCTGCTGGCAGTCTCCCCCCTCTTCACCACCTCTACGGGGTGGCTTAGCCCCGAAACCAGCCGGCTCAGGGCGCTCCAGTGGTGAGCATGGATCGAAGCCTCGCAGAGACGAGGTTTCGGTCTGTCACTGAAGAAGCTCAAACCAGAAGTCCCTAAATGATTCCTTTCTTGAGGGTCATATCAAACAAAAGTATATTTAAATTCTGGAAAAACACTTCAATTATGCACTAGATGCTTGTTGCTCCTAAGGCACCTGGGATACTTGCCCATTTGATAGAATCCATGGCAGAAATTAAACTCACAACCAGTTTAGATCAAAAGCCTAAGAGCATTTTTAAGAAGACATTGCTGGAATATATCAAACACGTACTGAAGAATTAAAGAGTACCTGATAATATTCTAATGATGGCTGCAAGTCCTTAAAATCATTAAAACTGTATCAACAGATTTGTGGTAAAAGCCGATTCATCAAAAAATTGAGATTTCTTCTGTTAGAAATGTAAAAAATCTCAGGGTTCACTAACTTATGTGATATGCTTTGGAGATTTTTTTGACACTGTTCTGGAATAGTATTTACATAAATAGATTTATGGGAAAATCTTTAAATGTTAAAGATGCTAATGTGATATTGAATTATATACCAAACGTTTGGAATGTATCTGTGAGATGGCATTATGCATGAGGGTAGCTAAAATAATCATACTGATAAAGTTAAAAAGTAATATTGTTCCAGATATTAAAAATTGGCTCTTGGTTCATAACGTATCTGTTCATAACATATCTGTCCTGAAAAAAATATTATATTTTATTAATTAGATGATGAAGCAATCTTATTTTTTGGCATAGACATTATGATAATTTGCAATAGTTTTCTCTAATACAAATTATGTACATAAGTAAAAATAAATCTGATTATAATGTAGCATAATGTATTTCTGAAGTGATTGTAAGTTGAATAGTTTTTCCCCAATTCTTCTTTCTTAATTTTGTTGTTGAAATATGCTAATTACATTTATCAATATATTATATTATATTGATTTTATTGTATTATATTGAACTGTTGACATGGTTGCAGTTGTTTGAGTAGCAGCCAAGTGCTTGGCAAGTACAACACCCTAAGATATAGTTATGAAGGAGATGTGTTATATGGGATAGATAGAAGGAATTTTTGTTCCAATGGGAAACACAACTTAGGAGTAATAGTTTTTTTCAAAAAAAATCTTCCCAATAGTAAAGATTAGAGGGAGGTATCATAGGCAATAGGAACAACTACTTGTGAGGAAGCAGACCTACTGTGGCTCCTGGCAAGCCAGGTTACCACATCTTCAGAGATCCTGTGTGTAGTATTTAATGCCAGGCTTACTTACAGTAAAGCTTTATCATGATTTAATCATGGAAGAGGAAGCTGATGAGGATATTCATCTGAGCCCTGGATAAATGAAGTTGTAAAATATGCCGATCTGAGTTCTCAGTTTGGCATCAGAAGTACTGCAGTCATTGTTATGCCAGAGGTTTTGGGCAGGAGGACCATAGGCAGAAATCCACAAATAACTGAGTATGAGGCTCTACTACTAAGTGTGAGGTCAGTAAATTGAGACAAGTGATGCTACTGTATAGTAGCATCCCTCTCTGGAGTTGCTGGAACTTATTACTGGGGGTTAGTGGAATACCCCCAAGTTTGTGTTTGGGAGATTTAACTTCCCATCACTTGAGCTAGGTTCGGAAGTGACTTGGGGCTCGTCTCCCAAGATGGCTGCTGAACAATAGGGAATTTTCTTTATCATACCGAAGATCTGCTAATTTGGCTGCCAAAGCTGGTTCTTTGGCAGTGTTTCTTCCTGGATTTGAATGGGAGCATTTAGGAATGTATATGAATATAATTTAAAACCGGAGTCGCCAACCCTTTCGATCCCAGGGCCCACCAAATTCATACTTTTAAATCCTGAGGACCATGAATATAACTTTTTAAGAGCTAATATATTTAATATAATTTTTATGTTGAATATAAATTATATGAGGTGTGGTGTGCTGGCTCGGTTGTAAGCTGAATAATTTTAACCCATGAAATAAAGTGAACAAATTTCAGTATTTCTTCAGGTTTCTAAACTTGTTTGTTTTGCTATCAAATAACAGGATTGATGGTATTTTTTCTTGTTCACTGTTTTTAGCATTAATGCTATATAATGCCTTCCATTGAGAACCTGTATACTGTACAAAAAAAAGCCAAAAAGGCGGCTATGGAAATATCTACAGACCACTCACATCCTGGACATAAACTGCTTCAATTTCTACCCTCAAAACGACACTATAGGGCAGGAGTGTCAAACTCAAGGCCAATGGGCCAGATTCAGCCCACAGGGTACTTAGATCTGGCTTGCGGGACCGGCCTGGAAATAGCCCTGTTTTTGGCCTGGACAGCCTCCTGCAAATTCCTGCAGCAACCACAATTCCCTCACTAACCTGCTTTCCAACTCTGTTCTCCGGCATGCAGGGCAACAAAAGAAGACTTTGGGACTACCAGTAAAAAAAAAGATCAATCAGACCTTGTAACTTCACGAGATCTTTTTTCCCCGAGAAGTTGGAAGGTTTTAACTCATTCTTTGCATCGGTCTTCATGCAAAAAGAAACTATAGCCCAAACTACCAAAAACATAACTGTAAAACAGGCGAGAAATAAAGGTTAAAATAAGCAAAAAAATAGTAAGAGAACATCTGTCTTGATGAATACAAATCACTGGGATGTGACACATTATACCCCAGAGTTCTAAAGGAGCTGGCAGTTATCATCTCACAACCACTTTACCACATCTTTCAAAAATCCTGGAGCACCGGGGAACGACTAGAGGACTGGAAAAGATCAAAAGGTTTCCATCTTCAAAAAAGGAAAAAAAACAGATCCAGGAAACTACAGACCAATCAGCCTAACATCAGTACCTGGGAAGATACTGGAAAAGATAATAAAAAACCAGATCTGTCAATATCTAGAAACAAGTGAAGTAATGACTATAGATAAGCATTGGTTTGTTAAAACCAAGCAATCTTATTTCATTTTTGAACATAGTGACTAAATTAGTAGACCAGCAAAATACTGTGGACATAATATTGTTGAGCCCGAAATACATGTGTAGCCATATTATTTAGCCCTATATTCTAATCATTTATTCCTTTTCTTTCTTTCTCTTTGCTGGTAACGGGGGAGGGGAGGGTTTCCAGTCTCACCACATCCCTAAGGTGGGAGGAGTGGTTAGATAGTTGGATTGTTTTGGCTAGGACTAGGTGACTTTCCTTCTTGTGGGAGCAGAAGCTGTCTCTGCCGAGACCTGGAGGTGGACATTGATGACACCAGGCAACGTTGATTTATTCCTACTGGGGAATGTGACTTTTGGGGACTGTTTCTAATTTCCAATATTATGTGGTGTAATTCTGGTTTGTGTCTGATCCAGAATTACAATGGACTTTGCCAGTTTGATGTTTACCTAAATAAAAGAAAATTGTTTTGGAAGATAGACTTCGCTCATTTCTTTTTTAAATGAATTTCATCACTTGGAAACCTGACAAATATATTTAGACTTCAGCAAGGCATTTGTTGTGGATTGCCAGTAGCAGGTGCGGACAGCTGAGGTCTCAGAGAGCGAGGACTCAGATGAGGGGCCTGCGTGTGATGCGGGGATGGGGCCAAGACCATCAGGGAGTGGAATGCTGCCTCTGGAGATTGTGGAGGCTGGCAGCAGTGATGAATAGGCCCCTGACGAGCCTGTGCCCAGTCCATGTGCGCGCGCAGGACTGCTCGAAGGAAAGAGCAGCTGCAGCAGCACGGGCAACTCGGGAGTAAAACTGCAAGGTAATGGCCCCTCGCTTAAGAGTTAAAAGCCAGCTGAGAAACCGGAGTTCTTTGCAGAAAGCAAAGAAGTTTTTGCACTCAAGCCTGGTGGACGTTTGGAATATCTTGGTTGGTGTTTGGAGACACTTTGTGTTTGAATATTTCTTCGTAACTTTGTGTTCTTGGCAGCCTTGGCAAGGCTCGTTCTTATCAGAGACAATTAGTTTGAAACAGCCTTTTAACTGTGAAGGAACAGAATTCATAAAGAATCATTAAAAGGTTTTGCTGTCACCTCTGTTTCGTGTTTGTTTCCTTGGAACAAAGTTTGAGTCAGAACAGCATTTGACAAAGTAGACCAAAACCTACTTCTTGATAAGCTAGAAAAAAGTGGGATAGATAGCATCACCCTCAGATGGATTTGTTAGTGAGGTTAGTAAGGCAATTGTGGTTGCTCTGAGGTGGAGTGAGGATTTTCCATTTTGACTGCTTTGAAGTGGGGTGGGAGTGAGGATTTTGTATTATGATTTCTGATAAGTTAAGAAAGAACCAATAAAAGAGGAATGGAAAAATTCCCCATTTGTAGATCAGCATTTCTCAGTCTTGGCTAGTTTAAGATGGGTGAACTTCATGGATTTTCCATTCCTCTATTATTCAGAGTTTAGTGCAATTAAATAAATCAGTTGTGGTTTCCTTAACAAATAGTGATTAAAGTGATATGAACCATTATTGGACTTTTTGTGAGAAACTGAAATTAAAAGTTGACCTGGGGCATTGATAATTAGATATGGGATTATGGAAATAATGTAGACAAATGTTAAATTGAGAGTAAAAGTTGGATTAATTTATTTTATATCTGTACCAAAGAAAGTTGGAAGTCATTCTTTTTTGGTTTTCCTTCTTTCCCTCTGTCTTACACTTTCACTCTTTTTTTTCTGAGCCTTTTCTTTTTTCAAATCAGTTTTTTATTTGTTTATCTGTTAGTTTTGTATTTTTTTCCATGTATGAAGAATCAAAGACTCAGCCATTATAATTCTACATTCCTTATTTATAGGAATCATACCAAAATTTAGAATGAAATCCACTGGGAGCCATCTCATATAAGGTAGGCTCTGAAATCAGTGTTAGGATTCACATTTTTTAACTACCAGTTCTGTGGGCGTGACTCGGTGGGCTTGGCAGGGGAAGGATACTGTAAAATCTCCAGTGAGAGGTGGTATTTACCAGTTCTCCAAACTACTCAAAATTTCCGCTACCAGTTCTCCAGAACTGGTCAGAAACTGCTGAATACCACCTCTGCTCTGAATCTCTCGAACCAAAAAGTATTTATCAATAGAATATTTGTAGCTCAGGGTTGAACTGTGGGAGCCCTTGGTGCTCTCTGAGCTTGATAGTTTTCTTGCAGATGTTTCATTACCAAACTAGGTAACATCATCAGTATTCGAAGGGAGAGGAGTCTTATTTTCATGTACTAGTGGCTTACCCTGTCAGTGTTGATCAGTTGCTTCACAAAAAGTGTTTTGATTGGTGCCGGGTCTCTACAGCCTCAGGCAGAGAAGGGTTATTCTGCACCCCTTCTTCAAATGTTCTTTAAAATACAGAGTTTGCCAGCATTATTTTAAGAACTTCCAACATATAAACTGGAATACGGAACCGGATATGACGTTGTGGTGATACCAGTCACAAGGGAATGGAGCTCTCCATTGCACTGGCTTCTTCTTGCTTGTGGGCTCCGGAAGAAGCAAAAAATGCCTTGGAGGGGCGGTGAAGCAAAAGAGGGGTGTCCTGTGATGTTCCAGGAGAGAACACTACCCAGGGCTTTCTTTGCCCTCTGTGCCACACCAGGAAGAAGAGGCAGTCAAATTGGAGACAGCTTCAACCTAAGAAAAGTGCTGGAGCGGAGCCAGTGAACAATGTTTGGAACTGGGTGAGAAGAATCCTTTATATTTAAAGTGCAACCTGAGAAAAAGAAGATTCAGAAAAAGAATGACTCAGAACTATCTTTAAAGTGGCAGCATCTCAGCACAGTGAGTAAAATTTATATATTTTTAAAATGGAAGGAAAAGGAGAAGAAAAGAAAATTTGCTAAAAATACAGAAAAATGGACTTTTTAATTAGACAAACGTTGGCTGTGGCTAGGCATTGTAAATTGCTGGAACCACCTATATAAAAAGTTATTATATTTGCATTTTGGAGAAAATGAATAAAATCGAACAAGAAATTAGAAAGATAAAATGAAAATTGATGCAAGACCGCCACCTGCTGGCAAAGGATGGCACAATATATTCCCAAAACTCTGAAAAAGGCCTGGTTTTGGAAGAGTCAAAGGGGAGAATAAGGAAAACTACCATTAAAAAGACCCCCGAAAGTTTTAATATAGACTGATTTTTTCTGGATTATCTAGAAGAACAGATTGACTAACTTAACAAAGATTCCTGGACACTGACATTGAACTCTTTGTTTGAGAAGGAACTTTGGTTTGAATAAAGGATTGTTGGATTATTGGACAAAAAGAAATAAAAGAAGCAAAACAAATATGAGTGGAATTTGGAAAGAAATTGCGTTAGAAATTCAGGATATGAAGAATACTTTGACAAAAAGAGGTGAAGAGATCTTGAATAAAATACAGAGCATGGATGTAGACTTGGAAATTAGGACACAAATGATAAAGAGAAAACAAGATGTCCAGGAAGAGGAGTTAACTGAAAGAGCAGTTGGAAAAATGCAACAGACAAAACAAATAAAATAAGTAAGATAGAGATAAAAATAAAAACAATAACGATTGACGATATAAACCAAGGGGAGAATATTTTAAGTGAAGTTAAAAAGGAATTGGAATTGCAGGGAGCTTCCTTTGGGAGAGAGATACACGGATAAAAGTAGATAAATTGAAAATGAGACAATTTAATTGGAAAGAGAAGGGAGAAATATCTAAGAAGATGGGCCAAAAAATGGTAGCATTTAAAGATCCAAGAGAGGAATATGGGAAGCAAGCTAAGAAACAAATAATCCAAGCTTTATTGCGAGTGAGATGATGGGATAACAAAAAATGGCTAGAAATTAGAGAAAGGGGAATTAAGAGAATAAAATTTTTATATTATAAGGTGAATTAATAACAAGGGAATTTAGAATTTCAATGAGAGTAATATTGAACATGTTATATGGAATAATTAAATAACTGAAAAATACAATCTAACATAAATATGTGTATGATTAACCAATTTATATAATATTGTTGTAATAAATATGAATATTATCATTTTACTTGAACGAAAAGGAATGACACCTAGAATTTGGTTGATATAAAAATAACAAAAATAACATATTGAAATAAGATAATAATGAAATACTATAATAACAAAACTGTACTGTTATTAGAATTATATAACTTGTCAAATGTAAATGTGACGAATACAATTTTACTTGTAATAAATAAGTTGTAAAATGTGATTAGAAAGGGGATATTTTTTAAAAATATAATAGTGGCATAGTTAAAAATCAGAAAGGGGATAAATAATGGAAGATTGTAACCCAATATAAATTGGTGAATTTTGATTAGAATTATGTAAGTCTGTTAAGGCTAGGTCACATTGGCCGACGGATGCAAAACGTATGCAAAAAGGACACAGCGGATGAGCAAATTTTCGGGGGTGGCTCCATCTGTTGTCATCAAACGATGTTGGCAAAATTTGCATAAACAGGAATCGGAAAATAAGAGGAAAAGAAGGACGTGGGTAAGTATGTAGGCAAGAATGTGTAAAGTGGATGTTCAAAGGGAAGCTAGAGGGAATGTATAGTAGTTGATGCAACCTCATGCTCTCCTTTCTATTTCGTGCTACTGAACGGTGTGTAAGGACATTCGTGTACCTTTTGTCTGTTCTCCTCTTTCCGTTTTCCAGAGCTGCAGGCGATGTGAGTTGCGATGGGATGCCCAGAGGATGCAAGAGGATACAAGCGGACGGTTTAACGGATAATAAACGGACATAGAACGTTTGTTGCTCGTATGTCACGGTTTACATCTACACACGCGAAAGTTCATACGCTCAAAAAGTTTTTGTGCAGCTAAAACTTCTTGTGCGGATGAAATCGAGTGGACCGGATCCTCGACGGATAGAGCGTAATGAAACACGTCTGCATGAGTACACAACGGATGCATAGCGTTTTCCAACGGATGCCAAGCTTTTTTTAATGTTTTACATCCTTTTTGCATCCGTTGGTGCAGTGTCATGGGCTTTAAACACCACAAATATGATTAATATTTTATTTGTACTTAAAAGAGAGATATTCAGAATATGGAGAATATGTATCAATATTAGGATTGTCAACTGTATGAAAAATATATATTTATTCCAAAATGTAAGTCACTCTAGTTCCACACTGTTCACACAATGATATGTTTGTAAAGAACAAGAAAAAAATAAAAATAATATTTTAAAAATGTTCTTTAAAATACAGTTTGCCAGCATTCTTTTATGAATGCTTTTAATCCTCCAACATGTAAACTGTGGTTATGCATTCTCAAATGAATCCTCTTTACCTGGAGCTTCAAAATTTGCTGTTTGCTGGGAAGGTGTGCAGCTAAAAGTCAGTCTACATTTAGTCTATATGGGACTTGGGGATATATCTTCATAACTAAACAAAAGTGTACTTTCTTTGCAGTTCACACTCCTTGCTCACTGGATCTGGATGTCACAAAGCAAAGCTCACATTTTGTTAATTAACCCCCGTGCTCCGTTTTGGTTGGCAGAGTGCTGTCACGCCCACCCTGGCCATGTCCACCCTGGCTACACACCCCATCCACATGCACATCCTAGGCCCTCCGAGGCCAAACACAACCCTGGTGTGGCCCTCAATGAAATTGAGTTTGACACCACTGCTATAGGGCATTGCTCACCAGAACAGCTAGACACAAGGCTGAGTTTTTCCCCCTACACCATCAATCTACGAAACAAATAATTCCCACAACACTGTCAAACTATCAGTAAGGCTATATTCTATTATTCTTCTCATCTTTCCTATTACCTATCTCCTTATCTTCTTTTGACTGTAACCTTGTTGCTTGTATCTTATGATTTATATTATTTATTTAGTATCCTAGTATGATTTATGTTGATTGCTTATTTAGAATCCTTTGATTATCATGAAGTGTTGTCTCTTGTTTTATGATGATTGTATTTTTAGATGTCTATAATGATTTATCAGTTATTGCTTGTATGCACACTGAGAACTTATGTACCGGGGACAAGTTCCTTGGGGGGGGGGGGGNTGGGGGGGGGGGGAGGAGACAACCTGTGACTTGTTGGGTGATTGTTTCAGGGATAATTCCTTACTTAACTTTTGTGTATCCCCCACATACTCTTCCTGTATGTTTTAGAGCCTTCCTCGCATCTCTGCTTACCTCCACCTATCCTCCCCAACTCATGCCACACCCCCATGATACCTTTCCTGCAGTCTCAACCGTGGTTGTAAGTCAAGCACCATCTATCTGCCTGTCATGGACTGGATTTTCTTCAGCTCTTCTCTAAAATCCAGGCACTTCCATACAATACTGTTCTAACAGAATCATCATCCTTAACACAGCTCAGACTTGATCCCTCAAATAATGTAATCTTGGGACAGTTCTGAGCTTGGTGGATCCAGAAACTTATTTGTCTGTGCCTGACATGGGTTATACTGAATTCTGGTATAGCTGCCCAACGATACTATTATGATGCTGTTTTAGCCATTACAAAGTATTTATAGTACTAGTTCTGCAGCTTAATAAGTAATTTAAACTGATATAAATCCATAGAATATACTTACTGCATAAATACCTCCATCATGCGCTTTGTTTCCACCAAGAGCATCAATTTTTTCTCCAGTTTTGCCATCATAAATAATGATCTGTTCAGAAGTTTAAAAAGAGACAACTATCTTGGAAGAGTTAATTTATGAATTGCATTAAAGTAAAATACTAATATTTCAAGAAAAAACATTTTTAGTATAGCAATATCACTCTTATATACTGTTTCACGGTGCTTTATAGTCCTCTTTAAGCATTTACAAAGTCAGCATATTGCCCCCAACAATCTGGGTTGTCATTTTACTGACCTCAGAAGGATGGAAGGCTAAGTCAATCTTGAGCCTGGTGGGATTCAAACTACCAAATTGCAGGCGGCCAGCAGTCAACAGAAGTAGTCTGTAATACTGCATTCTAACCACTGCAACTCAAATCAATGAGTAAAAAAAATTATTTCTTTGTAACACAAGAGCTAAGAAGCATGCAGGCCTTGCTAAAAATAAAAAGAATCCCTTTACTTCAGCTACATATATTTCTTTTTCATGTGGTCACTGCCATATTTATACTTGGAGAAGCAGTAGGCATTAGAGATGGGTCAGCATTGGAACCCTAGGCATCTGACTCTGACTGCCACTTTTAAAAAGCCTGATTTCAACCACTATACCATCAATAGTGGTTACTAGTTATCACTTGATTATCTCAGAGGGACACAGAGCACCTTCCAAAGCATATATGGAAAGTAGGTCTGCATGAGGAAGACCTCCTCCAAATAGTGATACCACTACTAGATATAAACTTTGGTTGAGAACTGAGTTCCAAGATGATGCACTCAAGGGTGGCAAGAGACTTTTGTCTATAGGTAATCCATGAGAATTGAACCAAAAATTTCTATTGCTGAGACATTTGTTAAATGAGTTTCGTCCCATTTTACAACCTTTCTTGCCACAGTCATTAAGTGAATCACTGCAGTTGATAAGTTAGCAACATGGTTGTTAAGTGCATCTGACTTGGCTTGTCAGAAGATTGCAAAAGATGATCACGTGACCTTAGGACACAGCAGGTTATAAACACAAACAAGTTACCCATCATCTGAATTTTGATCACATGATCATGGGGATGTTGCAAAAGTTGTAACTGTGAAAAATTGTCATAAGTCACATTTTTCAGTGCTATTGTAGTTTTTAACAGTCACTAAACAAACTGTTGTAAATCGAAGACTACCTGTATTTCTTCTTTCTCAATCTCTCCTTAATGCTATTCTTTCACCATCGGTAGAAGGCTTCCATTTTTCTTGGTATTATTTTTTCCCTTCTGTCCATTGTTCTCATTTTCTTTACTGCTAGAACATTTATGCCCATCCATACCCTAGCAGTATGATTCTCAACATAACTACTTCAGAGAGAATAATTGCTCTTCTGTTAATTCAGGTAAATATATTAATGGGAATGATTCTATTCCCATGTGAAATGCTTTTCCCGTGAAATGCTTTTAAAACTCTGGTTCTTTTGTTGGTGCTGAATATCTAGAAGGAAACTACTGTAAAAGGAAACTATACAAGAGGCATCAGATATATACTGACACCTATTCCATTCAAAGCATCCCTTGAATTTTATTATTATGTTTTTTTACCTGGCCATCTGCACTGGCTGTTGCAAATCTATTTCCATCAGGAGAGAACCTCACACAGTTAACAAAGCGACTGTGGTCCTAAAGAACAAGAAATACACAGTATGAACATTATACTAGGTGAGATGGGCAGCAAACATGTCTAATAAATAAAAATACAGCATAATATCCTGCTTCCGAAGCTCATAAACAGCATCTTCCAGATGCACAAGGTATCTGATATTTCAGTCTTGTCCATCAAACTGCTGAGAATTATTACTAGCAATTCACAGGAGGGACACTAAGAGATCACTCAGAGAGGATAGGAATATACAAACTATGTTTTCTGAGGAAATTAGTATTTCATAAAAGTACAGAGTATGATTATTTCTGTATATCAGGCACATGTTGGTGGAGATACAAGCAGTCTGTGTTAAATCTTATTTAGTACTTCACAGGCTGAAACAGAAGGTTAGTTTGTGGCCAGCTGGTTTCCAGACAAAGCATAGTACCCATTTTTAACTGCAATAAAGTCAGGAGCCCCCTTCAAAGATGGCAAGGTCTGAAACTTGCATGTTAATCTGCCTTATTTCCTAAGCATGGGAAATAGTGAAATAGGAATACTTTTAGAATGTTGACAAGGTCTAAGTTCAAAACTATGCAAATGCTGGTTATCTTATCTAAAACTATTGCATATGCTTGATATGTGCCTTGTGCTTATACAAAACATGGGACTCAGGCAGCTTCATCTAGTACAGCGGTTCTCAACCTGTGGGTCGCAACCTCTTTCACAGGGGTCGCCTAACCTTCTCTGTAGCCGGCACCGTCCAGGCCGGATTGCAGGTGGCCGCGCGGTTGGAGGCTCGCAGCAGGCTGGCATACGGTGTCTGCAAGCCCCGCTGGCTGCGCGGATCCTCCTGGAGGCCCGGAGGCACTTCCTGAGAGCAGCCCAGGGAGGGCGGCTATGGGTGTGGGGAGACCTCGCTCAGTGCCACCAGCAGGATGCCTGAAAGGCTGAAACCCCCTGAGGGATGAAGGAGGTGAGCGGGGCCAAGGGCTCCAGGAGGTGCCTACAAAATGGATGGAAGCGAAGCAGGGTCTGGCTGAAGGAGGCCGGGCTGGCCGTGCCTTCCTCTGACCCCAGAAAGCGGAGCCATGCACACGGGTGGCACAAAGACCCAAGGTGGAAAAGGTGCCTGGTCAGTGGTGGGTGGCTTTGGACAAGACACCTCCCCCAGTGGAAGAGGGCCAGATAAGGAAGAGAAGTGGGATGGGGACATTGGTGGCTGTCTGGCTGAAGGTAGGAACAAAAACTACCAGGAACCTACAAAGAAGCTGGAAGTCCTTGTGCCGCGAGAGGGGAAGTTAGAAGGTTTAGTAAAAAATCCCATTAAATTTCTATTTGGGGGGGGGGGGTGGTGACTATAGGTTAGTTAGCAGCCAGTGGGCAATGTTAAGCATGAATAGCAAATTAAAAGGTTAAATTGTTGAAAATGCCTATTATTAACAGAAATTGTGTATTATGACAAATATGTGTTGGGCATTACCATTTGCTCAATATTGCTTCAATCTTAGCTGTAGCTTCACATTTTTATCAAGCTGTTGATTTATCACAGTTATTCGAAGCTTTGAATTTGGGAAGGTTATTTTCAAATTGTCATGTTGTTATACATCCTTCTCTTAGTTCCCTTTTCTGTGGAATATACTTTAAAAGTCTCTACTTTTAACATTCTTCTCAGTTTCTCATAATAAAATAGCAGGTACTTTGTTATATGAATGGTAACGAAACTGGAAAGAATACATAAAATTACAAACAAGTGAGATTCAAAAGTTTGTGTAACAAATAGATATTGTTTGTTTCTTATCCATATGCTTTAATTATGTTAAATTTGTAACAATGAAAATACATCCTGCATATCAGATATTTACATTACGATTCATAACAGCAGCAAAATTACAGTTATGAAGTAGCAACGAAAATAATTTTATGGTTGGGGGTCACCACAACATGAGGAACTGTATTAGGAAGGTTGAGAACCACTGATTTCTAGTACAACCCAATCTAGATAGCCTGTTAAGTCAGTTTCATGCATGATGCTATCAAGAAACTTTTACGAAATGATGGAGTAGACATGGAGCTGCATTCTTGATTCTCCTTTATGCATGAACCACACGCTAGTAACCATACTAATATAACATAAAAAAGTCAAAAAGATTTACTTATGCACAAGCAAGGGAATATCTATGCAGTTTAGCTTCAATAAACCAAGAGAGGGAGCAAAAAGATGGGCAAAATTATCTCATTGTTAAGAGTTACATACTTTCTTGAACCTTCTGGACAGGCATTCAGAGAAGGTCATTGTAAGAATGTTCAGGATAGAGTGTTACAATAGAAGTGTTAAGGATAGAGAAAGCTTATATGGCTTTCTCTATCCTTAACACCAGCGTAGACTTCCACATGTGGAAAAATCAACACACATGGATCCCTATCTATACAAGTTTCTCTGAGACTTTTAACATATTTACTACAAATGCTTTTCATCTTGTTTGTACAAAGGAGCTTTCAGGTCTCCAGAAGCAACACCTCATTGACATACTGCAGATGCAGACCCTCTACAACAGGGCTATCAAATTCCTGGCCCATGGGCCGGATGCACCTTGTGCTGGCCACGCACACACCCAGTTTAGTGAAGGAAGAAAAAATCCGAATACGTCACGTGACACCGCCATGATGGTGTGAGTTTGACACTCCTGCTCTAAAACAATCCTCCATAAGTGAAGTTGCCTATTTCTCAAGATGTGGAAACTGCTTTCAGCTACCACAGGAAGGTGAGAGAAGATTCTGATCCCAAAGCTAGACTCTGCTTAGGAAAGAAAATAAACTCACACTAATGGTGAACTGGAACTTGAATGGTGGTCCTTCAAAGAAAGCAGCACAGTTGTCATCACTGCCAGTTGCTAAGCGATAAGGCCTCGTCTGTTTAATGTCCACTGTATTTATTATTTTGTTGTGACCCGCAAGCTCGCCTACTGAAGAGCCAGTATCCCACAAGAAGACTGCTCCAAATCTATTTATGCAAAACAAAGGCTTAATTCTTTTTAATACACATTAAAGTAACTGATTATGCTCATGCAACTTCAACATTACTCCTTATTGTATCATTTAAAAAAATAATGAAATCAAAAGGCTAAAAAAATAAGTTTCTATTTGTTCCTCTTAATTTTTTTCTTCCCACTTAATGTTTTTATCATGTAATTTAAGAATAAAATAAAAAAGGTTCTCAAAGATGAACAAAAATGGGCTTGCAATACCAACTGATTTTTTTGTAACAACTGCTAAAGATTAATTCTACATTTCAAGAACACACACAAAAAAGAATTTTATCTATAAGCAAATAATAATTTTAAATAAAACTTCTTTGCTTGGTGAATACCAGCAAAGCAAAGCATGAGTTTCTTATTGACATAATGTCTTAAATTACTGCTTTATTTACAAATACATAATTCCTGAAAAGAAATATCCTATGTATTTATATAAGAAAGCTGGAAGGAAAAATAGACAATATTTCATAGCAGAAGCGCCATTTTAGGAAAAAAGGATGTTGACAGCATTCAAAACTAGAGAAGAAAATATGGTGCCAATATTTCTGGACATAAAGGCAACAGATCTCATTATAGCAAAGCTGAAATCAGTTCTCCTTTTCCCTAGATTTTCTCCACCTTTTGACATGTAAGAGCTTTATAACCATAGGAAGATAAAAATGGTTGATGCTGAACGACAGTGAAAAGATAAATGTACATACAACAACAAAGGAATAGATTATGTTATACATGGGAGATTTCTTAGAATTTAGAATTCTTTAAAATGCCACTTCAGCTCTGGATGTGGAAATTTAAAAACAAAAGCTAGAATTTAGTGATCTAAGAAATAATTCATGCACCAACCATTTTCCCGTGTTATCCCACCTCATTTTAAACAGGGTTAAGTTTTTATATTTTGAATTCCAACAGGATGAATCCCATGATAATGAGGATTTAATACAACAAACTTTTGTCTTAATGCCATTAAAAAGAGAGTGTTTTGGTTATGGAGTCCAAGGAGATGTATTCTTAAGAAAGATTCAAGTCTTAAACAAGTAGATTTCATCTGGAAACTAAAAACCCAAAGAAAGAGCTAAGAATAAAGAATATAAGGGATTTAATAGAATTTGGGCTTACTCACTTTTCCCTTCCTTCTCCAACAGCAGCAATTCTCTTACTATCTTCAGTCCATGCAATATCTTTTATCTTTCCTGCAAATGGCTGATACTCATATTTTAATAAATGTTCTTTCTGTGTGGTGTCCCAAATTCTAAGCTTTCCAGAGATATCTGTCAAAGCACAAACACATAGAGAAATAATTTGTCAGGCCAGATTAAACTACTGCATATCTATCAGATTCTAACTTACAAAATTTAAGATATACCAGCTCTAAAGTACTCATATGACTACATTGAACAAACATTAGTTTTGCTTTTATCTGTGCTTATGACATCTTTCTGCTCATAAAGAGTATTCAAGATAGCTTTATAAATTATAACATATGCTGAATATGGACAATAAAAATAAAAAATAATAATAATAAAACCATTGTCCATTAAAGTTGACCAAAGAGATGCTATTCTTCTCAAGATGTAAAACATGGGAGTCATATATTTGTTGCAAGAGTGCATTCAGAGCTACAAGAGAAAGCTCTCTTCTGTTTCTAGATTTTTAATGACCAGGCCAATTTAACAGGGGTTGGAGGCCTCAAATAAAGATCTAAGCCTTAAGGATTTATACAAATGTAAAATTTTATCAATTAACTAACATTAAAAATTAGCACTGACAATGAATACAGATTTTTTAATACGGAAATGATATGCTCATATCTTGCACTGAAGACTGGTTTTGCACTAAGGGCAAGTTGTGCACATTTTGTAAATGCCAAGACCATGTTCATGTCTATCTCTAGACCCAGAATGTGCCAAATAATCACATCTTCTCAATCTGTTCCTTACTCATTCAGGAGCCTTCAGACACTGGGACAGAACCTCAATAGCATCACATGGTTGGCCCAGGACTATTTTGTACAATAGGGTATAATCAACATGTTGAAGATATCTGACCCTGGACTGATAGATGACTCCATTCAAGGTTTCATGGAGATGTTAAACAAAATAAATGAGAGCAGCAAGTCCTGTAGCACTCCACAAGTGAAAGGCCAGAGACTCAATCATTTTCTCGCTAACACCAATTGACACCAGCCACAAAGAAAGCTAGAGAACCACTGTAACATGGTAACCTTCCCCTCCTAACCTTACAACCAGTCCAGAAGGCTACTGCAATCAACAGTATTGAAAGTTGCTGAGAGATCAAGGAGCATGAGGACAGATGTACTAGCCCTATCCTGCCAAATGGCCTGGACCTTCATATAAATGTTAAATAAAATCCCCTTAAGAAAGTGTTAAATAAAATTCATTTTGTTTTATTGACCTATATTAAATCTCAAGAAAGCAACATATTATGCTGTACCCTTTAATCTTTTCCTTGCATTGCTTGATTTACATAATTTATAAAGTTCACCAAATTCATTTTAATGCAAAATGGATGTAACTATGGTTATATTATATAAGAAGCATAAATAAAATTACACTGCTGATTTAATAAATAAGCAAAAGAAGGATATAAATTATTGGATTTAATTTACTTTAGGGTAAGAGAAAGAAAATCATTGCAATTTTTACAAGGCAATTTTATTCTGGGACTAAAAATACCCTAGGTATATTTTGCACCAAGCAGAAATATTATGCAATGTTTATAACACTACAGAATCTGAATGTACAGTGTGCTTAAATATTTGGGAATCCTTTTAAATTTTCAATATTTCTGCATACATTTGACCTAAAACATGACTTGTTCTCCACTCAAGTCCTAAAATTGGTAAAGAAAAGAAGAAATCAGTCAAAAATATTATATGCCTTCACTTACTTGAGGAAAATGATTCAAAACCATATATTTGTATTTGGCAAAAGTATGTGCAATGTTCAGTTCAGCAGGAGGGAAAATTAAGAGTCAACGGTTTCAATCAATGGAATAATAATAGGTGGGAGAATGCTTTATTTTAAGAACAATATTCTGGGTGTTCATAACAATACAGAATCTGATCTTTACAATACAGGGATATGGGAGTCTTAGGAGGTCTAAGGACTTCCAAAAACCTCTGGCTTCTGAAAAACGGTTGATGGTGTTCATTAGCACTATGTATTTCCAAAGAGTTTGCCCTCCAACAGTCCAGGCAGATCATGTACAAATTGAGGTAATTCAACATCACTATTACCCTCCCAGGAGTGGTCAACCAACCAATATCACACCAAGAGCAAGGCATGTAATACTCTTGGAAGTCATCAAGACATAACAATGTCTAGAAAATGTGAGTGTTCATGAATCCCATATCAAAAGAACATTGAACGACAATGGTACAGATGGTAGGGTGTAAGGAGAAAGCCACAATTCTCCAAAAAGAATATTGCTGCCTCTGTACAATTTGTCAAAGAGCGTATGAATAACTCAGAAGACTGTTGGAAAAACATTGTGTGGACACATGGGACCAAAACTGAACTTTCTGGCTTAATTGAAAAATATTTTGGTGACACCAGTGAAAAGCAGACACTGCATTCCAGCATTATCCCCTCTGTGAAACATGGTAGTGGCAGTTCCATAGTTTGGCCCTGCTTTTCTGGTTTGCCACTATCGGCTTTCCATTAGTGATGAAACTATGAATTCTGAATTATGCCAGCAAATTCTACAGAAAAGTATCAGGGTATCTGTCATGAACTACTTAAGAGAAAGTGGGTCATGCAGCAAAACAGCAACCTAAAGTATACAAATTATAGAACCCAAAAAAATGGTGAAAGCGTAAGAAATTTGTTTTGGAAAGCCAAGCCAATATCCTAACCTTAATTTCATAGAAATGTTGTTGAAGGATTAAAGCAAGCAATTCATGTGAAGAAGCTCCCCAACATCCCTGAGAAAAAGCTGTTCTATAAGGAGGATATGGATTAACATTTCTCCAGCTGGTGGATTTTCAAGAGTTATTGGAAATATTTAGTTCAAATTATTGCTGGCCGGGGTAGGGGGGGTCACAGTTACTGAAAGTAAAGGTTCATATACTTTGCCATACACAAATATGCATACTGGATCATTTTCCTCAATAAATTAATTTGTGCAGACAACAGATGACATTTTAGGTCATATCAGAAATATTGAAAATTCAAAATTTTAAGCACTATTGTTCTTGTCCTTGTCTGTCCTCTCCAAGATTAGCTGATAACACAAAGAAGAAAGGAGGGGGGGTTGGAAAGAGAAATGTGGCTTAGAGTAGAAGCACATCTAAATCATCAATGAAAGAATCACAAATGAAGGCATGTATGTGTGTCCTAGGATAATGTTCAGGATCCAATTTGGGTCAGACACTGGGACCAGAGGTTTAGTCTCCCAAGCTTTCAGACTTGTGCTGGAGCTGTCCTCAGGGATCTTCTATCAGAATGTGTGCTTTGGGTTATTCTATGCACATTTATGTGGTGGTTGATTGGGTGTGCCTTTCTTTTCAAATGGTTGATTGGGGTGTTGATGGCCAGCTATTAAGTTGTTGGCTATTGTTTCCTTTATGCTGCCAAGTTGTCGACTCCTATTCTATACATTTCTTCCTTTCTCTTCCTTGCAAGTTGCATAGGCATCTTGTAATAACTGCTTGTGGGTACACATTGTGCCTGAACTGTTTACGGCAATACCTTCTGGTCCCAGTGACAGACCCAGATTGGATCCTGCAATGAAAGAATCATTCAAAAGATTCACACTGCAGCCCAAGAATATAATATTGATCCAGTATTATATCAATAGCAGCAAATTAAAACAGCCCTGGTAGCATAGAGGTTAGATTGCAGTATTGCAGCAGGTCGCCCCACAGCCTGGAGTTCGATTCTGACTGGCTTAAAGTTGACTCAGCCTTCCATCCTTCCAAGATCAGTAAAACGAGGATCAAGTTTGTTGGGACAATATGCTGATATTATAAACCACTCTCAAGAGAATGCTGTAAAGCACTATGGAGCAGTATTTAAGTCTAAGCAGTATTGCTGTTGCTAAGTATACAATATTGAAGGTCACAGAAAATCATAAGGAAGCAGAGAAACACACTTCTTGATGGGCATAAGTGAACATGAACCTGCATTGGATTACCAAGAAATGCATATTTACACTTTTACACTCTACCTCCAGATGCAATATAGAAGCCACTGGGTGCATACTTGGCCACCACAACTTGATGGGCATGTTCAGTATAGATGTCAGCAATTGCTGGGTTCTGTAAGAAAAATAGAATTTCAAAATATAACTTTCCAAAGAAAGGAAGTTGAATAGTCCCACAGTGGTTATATAACTATTATATTTGGTCACCATTTTATATTTCATATTTATTTTTTTAACTATACACCAATGTATGAGTTGAGCAGTTCTGTAATCCATTAAATAAGATAAATAAGTAACATAAAATAGATGTGATTTACTGAATTAAGATATCTTCAAAGTAATCCTACTATTCTAATAAAACTATTTCTAAACATAAATTGTCAGTTTGCATAGAGCATTAAAAGCCAAAATAGAAGTACTTTTCCTTATTGAAATTTAGATTTTAGAAAATTTTCAGACTACATTTTGTCTTAAATTACATCTTGAGACAAAATGTAATCTGAACATTTCTGTATTTAGCATACAGAGATCTACCTGACTTTGCACACTGTATGTCAGAATAAGCCCAAATGTTGCTACAACCTTACTGAGATGATAGGGTGTTCTTGGGAATGACGAAGGCAGGAATGCATGACAAGAGTATAGAATCCCAGTGATGTCACCAAGCAGGTACCTCTAATGGGCAGTACCCACATGTGTACTGCCCATTAGATCACTTGAGCAATAATGGCAAAGCTACAATAGTGCGTAGAAGAAGGCAATAGTAAAATATTGCTATATTTAACCAAGAAAACCACATGGAAAGACAAGACAAAATCACTGAATCTATCGCGCTGAATGATGAACGTCTCAAAATAGATGGCACTCAGTATGCTACTGAAAAGATGTGAAGATCTTTTGGAATACTGGTGATATTTATGTTTGTGGCTAGGTTAAATTCAGGACACCTAGTTTCCAATGATGCCATCCAATTTCTTGGATGGAAAAAAATACAAAGACAAGATTACAGTGGGACTGTAGAATGAACATGCTCAACACAAGTGAAAGATGAAACAGGCAACACATGGAGGACTGGAACTGGATGCTTGCAGAGAGAAGGCGATCCTGTTTTATATGAAAATGGAACCTTTCATAACTAAGATATGCAAGGACAGTACTTGAGTACTGTACAGTCAATGACTAAATAATATCAGTTCAACTTTGCGGATAACCTTTTATTATGATTATCTGAGTTTATGCCTCAATTGCTTAGGCTATAGAAGATGAGGCTGATGAGTTTTATAATCAAATTACATCTAAAACTGACAGAATATGAAAGCAAGATGTGGTTGGAAACAGGAATGACAAAGTTGAAAATACAGAAATTACATGGCCCAAGGGGCCAAAATGAACCTGGCACTGATCTACAACCTGGAAGCAGCCATCAGGGCCAGAAAGCCGTCAAACTTAGATCAGCGGGCTAGGCTAGCACACAGTAGGCAGCAAGCGTGCAGGGCCTGGTGTCCCTGGAGCCTGGCTTTCCAACGTGGGGGCTGGGATGGTCCCAGTGAAAGGGAAGCATCACCGGCTGCGAGTCCAGGCTCAGAAAGGGAGAAGGGAGAGACGGGCAGCACTTCCCTTTCACTAGGATAGCCCCTGCTCCTGTTGGAAAGTTTGTGCTCTCCCCCTGGCATCCATGGGCTCCCATGTCTTTTGAACCTGCCAGGCAAGAGTTCCACTGGCAAAACTGGTCTGGGTTTCCCAATCTGTGGGCAGAGCCTCGCCCCACACTTTGCACTCTTAAGGCGGCACCCGTGGACGGGGCTTAGCCAGGGGCATCCGTGGATGAAGCAGCGAGAAATCACATCTGGAGGGCGCAATATGAGTTTGGGATGAGTTGAAGGGGCTGTGCCCTGGCCCGGCGCTTAGGTGGGTAGATCGGGAGAGAGACTGCCTGGGGGGGGGTTCCTTCACCTGAGTCAGGGTTTGCAGCAGAAAAGCCCAGCCATGGCTTTCCAAATCGAGGGAGGTTGGGTCCCAGTGAAAGTGAAGCCTCTCAGGCCAACAAGTGGGGCATGCGGGCTCTGATCTATTCTACAACCTGGTGGTGGCCATCTGGGCCTGAAGGTGGTCAGCCTTAGATCTGACTCAAGAGGCTGCCCCGCTGCCCCGCCCCATTTCACCCAGGATGCATGTGTTTGCTGTCTCCTTTGGCGGGGTGGTCTCTTGCTGGGTTCAGGGCAGCCACTCAGGTCAGATCTGAGACTTACCATGTTCCAGCCCGAACGGCCGCACCAAGTTATAGATCAGCACCGTGCCTGCACCAGCACCTCCATGTCCTGCTCGTCAGCCTGGCCTCTCACACCCCTTCCAAAGGGACCACCCTGCCCCCGCATGGGAAAGTCAAAGCCGGCGGCAGCACTGCCAATCTGTCTCCCCCTGCCCTAGTCTTTTCCTGAACGCGGAGGAAGATTGGGACAGCATGAAAAGTGTTTGCAAGCTGGCACTTTGGGGCAGGGAAATCTGTTAGATTTTCCAGCAGAAATTCAAATGCAGAAAGCACACACAGATGACTGATTCAGCAGGATTCATTAACTTCTTTATATACAGAATAAAATGAGTAAAATGTACAGTACCAATAGTAGATTCTTCCAATGTAACACAACCAAAACACAAGCAGTGACTAGAGCCACACCCAGGCTGCTTCTAGTTTCACTTTCCAATTCAGCTCCCATTGGCTGGTCTGTTGCCATGCCTATTCATTGGCTGACTTTGTTACTAAACTCTATTCCAATTCATGAATATACTCTGATAAAATCCCTTGCTTCAAGTCTCCCATTGGCTTGCAAATGCCGTTTGCACTGTCTTGGCACAAAGAGCAATTTGCAAGCCGACAAAACTTTGGGGCAGTGAAATCGCCTTGCTTCAAGCCTCCCACTGGCTTGTAAACTCTCTTCGTACTGAGACTGGAATGGTGCAAAAGGCATTTTCATGTCGATAGGAAGATTCACGAAAGGCTATTTCACTGCCCCAAAATCTCATCATCTTGCACTCTATGGCCGGATCTTGTACAAGCCTCAATTCACAAAGAAGAGAGACCTAAACTACAGTAGTGCCAGATCAGTAGTGCAAGATCTCACACTACTGATCTCCTGTGATCTTGCACTACAATACTGCACAAACTGCAGGGCACCAATGCTTGTGCGCAGCTGAGGAGGGTGCCTGAGGGGGTGTCGAACAATATTGCAGAAACTGCAACGGGAAAGGTGGGTGAAAATGGGAAGCTGCCACAGGCAATAGGCAGGGGCTTCCCATTTTGACCGCTCCCCAGTGCCGTTGCCTCTGCACCTGGACTCCAGCCTAAAACTGAATGAGCAGTTCAGCTGCCCGCACCTCAGCACCATTTGACACCCCTAGCTGCGTGCAAGCCCCAATGTTTAGCTGACCTCCCCCCCAGGCTTTGGCACTCACTCTGGATCACCCCTCCCAGTCCTGTCTAGCCCATCATAGGTACCCCTCAACATCGCAGGCAAGGTCAAGTCTTAATATTTAATTGTTTAATTGGTCTTTTGTTCAAGTATCTAGTGCTTTGCATGTTTGCATAAATTAAGGTTATGGATAGTTTACAAATTATTCTGATCAATTGCTTTGGACTTTGTGCAAGTACAATCACAGCCCTTCTCTGTTAGTCATTAAGACAGACCCTCTTTTCTCTGGCTTCCACATGAGTATGAGGGAGAAGGTCTTTTGTTCAAGTATCTAGTGCTTTGCATGTTTATATATAAATAAATAAAGGTTATGTATAGTTTAAACATTATGCTGATCAATTGCTTTGGACTTTGTGCAAGTACAATCACAGCCCTTCTCTGTTAGTCATTAAGACAGACCCTCTTTTCTCTGGCTTCCACATGAGTATGAGGGAGAAGGAATAAAATCCACTTTAAAGTGACCTGGATGTGGGGAAAAAAGAGGGGCTTGAAGCAAAAGGAAGGAGGGCTTGTGCTGGCAATTCAACGCACTTATTCTGGATCTTTTATTAACTGTGCACACACCCAACGTAACTATATCTCACAGTAATTATAGCCATTGAACTATCCTTTGTGGTTGTTGTTTTTTTCCGGATTTTCGTGCTATTTTAAAACAGCTGCCTTCCACCATTCCTACTCTGAATTTCATGCCGGAAAGGCAACCTGGCCTTTCGATATTCTTAGCTCTTTTGACTCATCTGCTCCAGCGGCTTCTCCACGCCCTCCTTGATCGGCACAGATATCATATCCCCTCCCTCAGTTACACAGAAAGTACCAAGTCATCGATTAAGTGGCTTTCCACACGGAAGCTTCACACTGAGTAAATGTAAAAACTAGAATACATTACATCTATGTTTCGAATGATGACAGATTTTCCATTGGTATACAAGAAATTGTTGCCTTTCGGATCTCCGCCAATGATTTTGGAGACCCCCCTTTCGACCTGCGGGAGGCTGGCAAACACCGTCTCTACGAGAGAAGGGGACAGACACAGCGTTAGCCTCAGCGGCGGGAAGAGGGAGGCGGTGGGCCCCAAATGTAACCTGTGGGCCCCGACTCAGCCACGAAATGGCAAGCGGCTCCTGCCAGATCAAGAAACCCGCCTAGGCCCGGCAACGCGCGAGGATCTGGGAAGATTTCCCGGCCAGACGGCGGATTCCGAAACGACCGGACCTGTATTTTTCCGGATGCCCCCCCCCCCCTCCCGCCATCTCTCCTCAGCTCTCCGGGCCCCTCCCAAGAGAGGTCCGCCATCTCAATTCCATCGAAGGAAGAAGCGCAGGGAGCCCCGGAGCGACTGGAACGGGGCCAGCCGGGATCCCGCTCTTCGTCCTCCGCCTCCTTCCCACTGGTCCCGGGAGGGAGTCCCCCACAGCCAGCACCACCACCCCCCGGCCTATCTGACAGCCTCCCCGCGTACGACTCACTCAGCTGGTAGGGCATGGTGGCTGCCACTCGCGACTGCGGCGGCTTCGAGGGCGACGCGTCCGCGGCGGAGGCAAGGCAAGGCAAGGCAGGGCAGGGCAGGGCTCGGCCAGTCTCGTCTCTCTTCCACCTCCTCCGGCGGGGGGAGCGACGTCAACTCCCGGCTGCGCAAAGCAGGAAGCGCAGCTCGCCCAACTCTCGCTTACTCCCGGCTTTGACCATATATAGTCAACTCTGTTCGCGCGGCGGACGGGCTGAGAAGAAACGGCGGTCGCACGGCGCGGCTGGAGGGGGCTCGGCCCGGAAGCGAGAAGTGGCTGGGATCCTGGCGCGCCCTGCGTCTTCCTCCGCGGCTCGGCGAAGCGGGAGACGGTTAGCTCGGAGGGAGTTCCGAACCTCGACTGGTCGCCCTTCCAGCCTGGACGCGGCGGGCTCCCCGGGATGGCAGAAAGGGAGGAGCCGGCGAATTATTCCCTCCGCTTCCCGCGGCGAGTCTGCCTGGATTCGAACTGCCAACAATCCGGATACCCCTCACTGCCCTCTGACGGTCGCCCGCATCTGCCCCACTTTTTCTCTCCCCCCTCCCCCTTAAAAGCCGAGTTCAGGCTTTGTGGAGTGCTGAAGCCTGAGGAATTAGGATCCGGGCGAGAGCGACATATATGCTGACAGTCAGCCTTTCAGGAGAGATGCCGACTTAAAAGTGTCACCCTGTTCCTTGTTCCTGATTCTCAGAGTTACATGGCAATGATGCGTTTCAGGACTATTCATATTCATGTCCAGGGATGGCATTTGGCTTAAATTTAGCACTCTTTTTTTTTTTAATAAAAAAGTTTTATTATTTTTTAAGACAAACATAGACAAACACAACATAAAAAAACATCAAGCCATCTTCCAGATATATGCATACAGTGTGTCGGTTGGTTTACAATTTTTTTTTGTGCTTCCACTTTTTATTTATTTGATTTGTCAATCGCTTACAAGATAGTAGGTATAAGTATATGTTATGAATACATGAAATGTATATATGAGTATATAAGTATATAGTTATAAACACATGAAATGTATGAAATGTATATATGAATATATAAGTATATAGTTATGAATACATGAAATGGGTACATATAAGAAAAACAAAAGAAACAATAGGATAGGGATGGTAGGCACCTTAGTGCACTTATGCACGCCCCTCTTAGGAAAGGGGTGAGGTCAATAGTAGACAGTCTAAGGTTAAAGTTTTTGGGGTTTGGGGAAGAAACCACAGAGTCAGGTAGAGTATTCCAGACATTGACCACTCTGTTGCTGAACTCATATTTCTTGCAATCAAGTTTGGTGCAGTTAACCTTGAGTTTGTATTCATTGTGTGCTCTTGTGTTGTTACGGTTGAAGCTGAAGTATTCATTGACAGGTATTGTCTTCACTTACAATTACATTGCATATGTTCTTGTATTGTCAATCAAATATTCCTAAATACATTAATATCATTGTTAATCATTTGACTATACTATTCATGTTTTACAGGGTAATCCATATTTTACTTAATTCGTTTTATAGCAGTTCATATCATCTCAAATCTATCCTATAATCATCTTGTAGATATAATAAAAATAATACATCTTTATATATTCATGATATTCTAAAAATCTACATATTTCATTACCATGTTTTATTGTCTAACCATTGATAGAATAGATCCCAAATCTTATAAAATTGTTTATCTTTTTGTTCTCTGACTTCAAATGTCAATCTACTCATTTCAGAACATTCCAATATTTTCTTAATAACTTCTTCCTGTGTTGGTTATTTTCTCGCTTTTCCAATTTTTAGCAAATACAAATTTAGCACTCTTAACACCTAGGAACCCAACTGTATTAGTGCAAAACATCTTGGAATCTTCCTGATTCGAGGTATTAAAAATATTAGGGAACTCCAGCTGATGAACAGATTTGGTAGGATGGTGGCGGGGATGGAAATATCATATTTCTTTGCAATAACCTAAGCACTCTCCCTGAGACCTCTTGAGGCTACTTGGGGGGTTTATTCTTCAGATAAGTGTTTCTCAACCTCGGCAACTTTAAGATGTGTGAATTTCAACTCACAGAATTCCAGTGGCCAGCCACTTCTGAGCATAGGCAAATGCTGCATGAAAAACTTTTCTCATCAGTCCTGGCAACTTAGCAGCTCTGGTGTCAGAGAATTCCTAGTTAATTCAAGGTTGGATCCCTTCAAGCTTGGTGTAAAGTTTTCACTCGCAAAGAATCCTTTCAAAGGAGTGCTAAACCTGCCTTTAAATCAAGGTTCTTCATAAAATCTGAGATGCTCTTTGGGTAGGTATTACACAGGCAGGTCCTCTCCTGCAGCCTAGCCAAAATGGTGATGGAGATGACATCCAAGCAGTTGGAAGAAACTGGTAGTGAATGGATTAAATTGTGTATTTTCAGTGTATACAATATGTTTCAGTGTATATGCTTTCATCCATTATTCTTAGCACATTTAGGTAAACTCAAAATAGAAAAATAGATGATTTTTTTTCCATTTATTCAATTCTGAATATAGTACCAACATGAAATATCATACAGTAATATAGTAAGAATCTTAGTTATCAGACTGGGAGAAGATATTTCTCCTTTTGTATTAAAAAAACCAACAACCCATAACTGCACAGTGTAGCTGCACAATCTCTGACTGATCATGGGATCATTCATAATCCATTTATATCTCTTACACCTTAGTCTTTTCATAATGTAAGGAAGACACACATATACACAGTACCTTGAAAATACTGTCAACCTGATTCCAGTCTGTTATACCAATGCCACATCATTAGCCTATAAAAGTATAAGGATCTGGGAAAATGGTAATTAGAAATATAAAAGGAAAGGCCCAAATTAATTGCATAAATATTTTTAAAAAATGAAGCTAACTTATACATCCTTATAAACACCCTTTTGGTTCTTTGTTTAAGTCCTTTTCTGGGTTGACTTTAATTAGAATAGAATAGAATTCTTTATTGGCCAAGTGTGATTGGACACACAAGGAATTTGTCTTGGTGCAAATGCTCT
>BHFT01006842.1:0-35098 GCA_004320025.1 Laticauda laticaudata | reverse complement strand
GTTCCATGAGGTGTTTAGCTGGTTGGTATTTATTTTTGATGATTTCAAGAGTTTCTTTTATCGGGACATCTTTTGAAGATCTGTGAGGCCTTTCAGAGCACTGGAGTGATTTCCTCCTTTGCACGGCTGCATGTGCAGTTGAGAAAACAAGCACCATTTTGTCTCATACAAAATGGTGGCCACATTTGGGCTGCTGCTGCATAGCTCAGTTCTTTTTCAAATTTCGCAGCATTGTGCAGACCTCACTAAAGCAGTTTGGTGGCTGCCATTTTGTCCCTGCCCGGAAGTGGGCAAGAAAAAATGGAAACTGCATTTGGATTACAATGAAGGAGAATATTTGTAGCTCAGGACTGACATGAGTGGCCCTTGGTACTCTCTGAGCTTGCTTGTTTTATTACCCTAACTAGGTAACATCATCAGTGCTAGTAAGGAGTGCTGTTTGCTATCAATTTATATTCTGGTGTCTTGCCTATGTATGTGTGTTGGGGAGGGTGTCTTAGAAATTTTTTTGTTGGGCTGTTGAAGAAAAAAAGCAAGCTCAGAGATCACCAATGACCCTACATTTGGCTTGTCACTGCATGACCCAGTAGTGGAAAGAGGGCAGGCTTGTGTCACATGGCCTTCCCTCCTTCCATTATATGAGGTTCAGAGTGCTTCAGAAAGTAAATGTGAGGCATGAAAGGCATGTGGGGGAAAAGACCAAGCGCTGGGGTAGGATGTGGGGGGAGAGAAGGAGCATTGCAGCAACTCTATGGTGAGTCATAAGGATGAATGGCAGCAGGGCAGCTGCAGCTGTTGTAACTTTGAAATGGGGTCATAGCTTTGAAAGATGTAGCTTTGGGGGGAACTTTGAACATTCATTAAATGGCCCATCATACCTCAAGGATTACCTGTATTAGGAATATAAGCAGAAAGGTTATGGCTAATCTTTCATACTATTTGCAGCTCAAATATCTTCAACTGGATTTTTGTTTCTCCCCTTCCCTAAAACAGAGCCTATTGTGCTTGTTTCAGGACAGATACAGAAAAGATTCATTTTAAGGACACATGTTTTTACTGTACTACTATTCATATTTTCTGACTGGCATTGAACAAGTTAACACTGAGTATGTAAATTGAGCAATAATCATTCCAGATAACCCTGACCCAACTGGTAAGTGGTCTCCACATTCTCTTTTGAAAAGTAGAAGACTACTTAATATACCAAGGATCAGTTCTACATCATAATATTTATGAACAACTTAAAAGTGATAGGTAACATTTCATCAACGAAAGAAATCAATATTTTTATTAAGTTCAAGCAAAGGAAATATTTTTTTGCAAGTTAGATATCTTATCACAACAATCATCAGGTCTTAGAGTTGGAATTCAAGCACTGATGGATCTAAGTTGAAAGAGAGATATTTTCAGCCACACCTACCACAAGAACTAATATCTTAAGGCTAGGTCCCACTGGCTGATAGACGCAAAACGTATGCATAAAGGACACAGTGGACGAGCAAAATTTTGGGGGTGGCTCCATCTGTTGTCATCCACTGCAAAAACTGGCAAAAATTGCCATAACAGAATGGAAAAGAAGAACGGACATGGGTAGTATGTAGCGGGATGTCAGCGATGTTCATAGGAAGCCTAGTGGATGACAGCGGATGGAAGCGGATGACACCTCTGAAGGGCTCGGGGAGAATTGTCGAAGTGGACGCCATAAGCGGAAGGGGCGGATGGCATAGTGGATGAAGCAGATGCATCTGGACACTTTTAGCGAAACAAAGGGTGAGACCGCGCAGATGATATATTGGATGCAAAATGCGTTCACTGCGCATGCCGGGGAGTATGAATTTGCGTCAAGCTCCCGGATATAAAAGCATTGCAGCATGCATGCAGTCAGCATACAGGGGGAAAGACGTGCTGACCACATTACAGCTAGCAGAACACCATTGCGTTTTCGTCAGTCAGGTAAGAGAGGAAGCCACTTGCCTATTCATTTCAGCCCGGCAAGAAGGAACAGAACCAGATCCCACCCCCTGGCACTGACTCGTGACCGGCTGCTGACTGCTGTGGTGGACCAGCTCCAAAGCGCCGCTCCAAAGCCCTGCTTGCTGAAGGCCCTGAAGCCCTGCCTGCTCAGCCCGGGAAGGCCCTATGCTCAAGCCCCTGAACCCTGCGCTCAAGCCCCTGTAAGGTCTGCTTCTCAAGCCGCTGGAAGGCCCCTGCTGAAGCCCCTGCAGAGAGGAAGAGGCAAGGAAGGAGAAGCGGAGAGAGGAAACAGTTACACCTGTTTCCGAGGAGCATGAGGGATTGAGTTGCTGGAATGGCTGAGGGAGAAACAAGTACCTGTGGAGAAAGGCGCCACAGACTTCTATCATGACAACCAAAAAGAAGCAAGGCAGCTTGGAGAGACAAGGCAGAGAGCCTGGGGGCTACACTTGCAGAAGTACTCTTGGATGCTGCGAAGCACATGCCACAGCCTGTATGGCAAGCTACACCTCAAGAAATCCGGGCAGGCCGCTGACAAGCTCACTGACGGGCGAGATGTATGTCATGGCCAAGATGCAGTTTCCTTGAGGGTGAGATCGCACGAGGAGCAGTCCCCCTTTCGACACCCTCTCAGCCTCAGACAGCCCACAGACAGCCAGTTCCTCTTCCAGCCAGGGAGCCAAGCTACCTGTCCAGGCAGTGTCTTCAGAGGGCCCCACCGCAGAGACCGCCCCCCAACAGCTGCTCCCCATGCTGAGACTTGGAGGATCCCCGTTAGGGATGAGCCCTGCTGCCACAAATGGAGGAAGAAGCCACCAGCCACCCAGAAGCCAACCCACCCCCCACCCCCACCCCCAGTTCCAGAGGATGCCTCAGACCAGACTCAAGCCACAGCCACCTCCACAGTCCCTGCCGCTTAACAAGCTGAGACCATGACATGACTCAGAGTGACTGAAGAATAGATTCAGAGACTGAGTTGTGTTACTTGTTAAGTTTATTCTTTGCTTAAGACACTTTACTGGTTCATTTTGCTTTTCTTAATTAAAGTCATAAGTTTACCTAAGAAAGTTAATAAAGGTATCTTTGCTTAAGGACAGTGGTTCATTTTTTTTTACTTAAAAAAAGTGTTTGGTTTGAAAACTTTGAAAAAAAGGGTTAAGCTTTGCATAGATTAAGGCATTAAGTTGTGGAGATAGATAAACCTCCAGTGCAACCATAGTGGGACTGTATGGTCCACCCATCCCAGCTGCCAAACCACATGTGGGACCTTTTTTATCAATAAACAATTTATTGCATTGATCACCACATTTTAAAATAAACAAAGCTCTTTATTAATACCCTATTCATTGTAGACCACTCAACATACACGGGCACAACTCATCATGGTATGCGACAGCCTCAAGGAAGCAGTCCATAATCATCCTATCATCCTGTCTTGCCACTCCAGCTTGCTCCACTGGGGGAGTTCCCACCAGTGTCTCAGTTAGGTTGCGCTGCTCTTCCCTTCACTGTGAAGCTCTGTTGGGGCTTTGTTACCCACAGTGTCATCAGGTTTCGTCCTTGCCTCCATTCACCAGCTCCAGGTCCCCATTCCCTTGTTGACGGTAAGACATGTCTGTTCTGCAAAACACTGGTAGCGGGGTGCGCATGAATTGTGCAGGATGCAGCAAGCTTCCATGCATGCCCTCCTCACAGTCTGTGGCTCATGCTGCATTGTGATAAGAAGTAGTCTGGAACCTGTTGGCCAGTGAGCCAAAGGCATTCTCCACACCCGTCTTGCCCTGAACAGCCTGTAGGTGGGAAAAAAAGGATTCCCTTTTTTTCTCTTTACAGGTGAGAGTATCTTAAAGTGTACGGCGGGCGCGGCGCCTTCATCGAGGTAGTTCTGAGGGAGGATGCGTTCATCACCAATGATGAAAGTAGGGCACGATTCTGTATGTCATTGGGTAAGGGGCTCTGGCTTTGGAAAACCCATGATCAGGTTGCGTTCAAGCCATCTTGAGGTCACTATGCGTTGTATACCTGGCCATCTGAACTGACCCGTTGCCTGAAGCATCGATGGAGAGGAACTTGTAGTCAGCATTCAACCATGGCCAAGAGGCGACACTGAAGAGCCTTGCAGTTGTAATAAGTGGAACCCTGAGTTTGGCTGGAGCTTTGCAGGCCACATGCTTCCCATCTATGGTTTCCAAAATGGTGTGGGGAAAGTCTCACCTCTGATACCACTCTTCTGCAAGTTTTCTCCCAGCTTTGTTCAGTGGTGGGGCACTTGAGGAGCTCCTCCAATATTCTTCGATGATGGCCTGCGCACCGACTTCTCTGACCACTTGCCTGATGCTGGGTGTGTGGCACCCTCCAGGCATACTGCATTTTTCTGTATGTGGGTGATTTCCAGAGGGCCACGGTGCCACAGAGTTCAGATGCCACTTTCAGTCAGGGTCCAGGTTGGGATGAAAGTTGGTGCTAGGGCTTGGTCAACCTGGTCTTCAGAAGCTGTTACAAGTTCGTCAAACAATGGCGGTTTGTGCGCATCCTCATGAAGTGATGGAATGCACGAGGGTCTTCATTCCTCAGCTCCACCATCAACTGCGTCATACAGATCAAACTCCATTCTTCTCACGCATCCATCTCAGCACCGACACAGCTCGTTGGAGTCTCCTTCTTTCTCCTTCTGTATAAAAGGTTGTGAAACAGTACTGAAACAGGTTTGGTTCTGGTGATGAATGAGCTCGCAGCTATCATATGGACTGTGTCATGAACCATGGTGGAGAAACAGATGGGATGATGTGGAAGACCAAACAAGGTGAGGAGAAGAGCGTCTGCTAAACCATGGCTGCCTGGACTCATACTGAGATCCAGATATTTTTCTTCCCCTTTTATAGGAATATTGGTTAGTCCGCTAGGTGTCCTTCGTACAATCTAGACATACTGCAGACATCCTAATAATATCCGAGATACATCCCAGAGTCAAACTATTTGTCCATTTTAATCCTTATATTCGAGCATGGCATATGCTTACATCCTTTCTATTTCCGTGCTACTAACGCTGTGTAGACGTTCCGTGTACCTTTTGTTTCCTCTCTCTTTGCATTTTCAGCTTCAACGGATGTGAGTTGAGGGGATGGCCAGAGGATGCAGAGAGGATACAGCAGACCTTTAACGGATGATAACGTTTGTTGCCCATATATGTCGCAGATGTACATCGTACGTAGCGGAAATTTCATCTGCTCACAAAGTTTTGTGCAGCTCAAAACTTCTTGCACGGATGAAATCTCAGTGGACGGATGCTTGACAGATAAAGCGTATGAAACACGTATGCGGTGAGCACACAACGGATGCATAGCGTTTTCCAAAGGATGGCAAGCTTTTTTTTCACGTTTTACATCCTCTTTGCATCCGTAAGTGCAGTGGGACCGGGGCTTAAGAAGATGATACATTAAAATGTGAGGAAGAAAAACAAAATAGAAATCATATCAAGATTCACAATGAAATCCACTGGGAGCCATCTCATATAAGGCAGGCTTTGAGTCTCTCTAACCAAAGTGTCTATTGATAAAAGAGAATATTTGTAGCTCAGGGTTGAACTGTGGGGACCTTGGTGCTTTCTGAGCTTGATGGTTTTCTTGCAGATGTTTCATTACCAAACTAGTAACATCATCAGTATTAAAAGGGAGCACAGTATGCTCTTATTTTTGTATACTAGTGGCTTACCTGTCTGTATTGATCAGTTGCTTCACAAAAAGAGTTTGGATTGGTGCCAGGTCTCTACAGTCTCAAATAGAGAAGGGCTATTCTACACCCTGCCTCAAATGTTCTTTAAAATACAGAGTTTCCCAGCATTGTTTGAGGAACTTCCAACTTGCAAACTGTGATTACTCATCCTAAAAGGAATCCTCTTTTCCTGAACCTTCAAAATTTGCTGTTTGCTGGTAAGATATATAGATAAAAGTCAGTCTACATTTAATGTACATTTGACTTTTGGGATATTTCTTTATAACCTAACAAAAGTGTATTTGCAGTTCACACCCCCTTTGTGTGGATGTCACAAAGAAAGATTGTGGATGACAATCTGGATGTCACAAAGCAAAGCCCACATTTTGTAATTAACCGCTGAACCATGTTTTGACTGGCAGTGTGCTGCAGGAGACTGAGTGCTCACATCCCTTGGCCACGCCCACCCAGCCAGTCATTAGGGGAGAGAACTGGTTGTTAAAAATTTTGAAGCCCACCACTGATTGAGACATTCGAAAAGATCTTTGAGGAATTGGGAAAGAATGTTGCAATCCTAACAGCATCAAAAACTGCTTGTGTGAATTCATCACTTAAAAGAGGTCTGAAAAAAGAGATAAAAGATGAAAAATAAATGAAGAACCTGCAGGACAACTTGAGTGGAGAAATAAAACAAAGTCAGGGTGAAAATTTTTGGAAAACCAAACACAGGAAACATAAACAATAGGTTGAGAGAACAAAAATTATGTAATGATGGACTATTACTGAATTTACAAGAGAAAAAAATCCTGTTTGAGACCAAGAATACTGTTAAAGCCTTAAAAATAGGATAGGAGAAAGAAGATATGGATGGTAATCAGGTCCTACAACATCATGTTATCAAGTTAAGGATTAATTAGATTAATGAAGGGATTTGCTAATTGAGAAGAGATGGCTATGGAAAGAAGTGATCTATGGAATGTCATTTTAAGGATGAGGAGTGATATTACATTTATAACTGCTACTAGCTGGATACCCTTTGATGAAATTATGTGATTGGGCTATACAGGAGAAATGTGGTTCACAATACATTGGCTCAGTGGTGGTCAATGCTTGAAACACATAAGGGTTTCCTTTCCTTTTTTTTCCTTTCCCCTTTCCATTCCTTTCTTCCTTTTCTCCTTTCCTTTCCCTTCCTCCATTCCCTTCCATTCATTTGCTTCTTTCCTCCTTTTCCTTCCCTTCCTCCTTTTCTTCTTTCCTTTCTTTTCCTCCTTTCTCTTCCCTTCCTCCTTTTCCTTCCCTTCCTCCTTTCCCTTTCTTTCCTTCTTTCCTCTTTCCCTTCCTTTTTTCCTTTCTCCCTTCCATTCCATGTATCAATCATCTATCTATCTTTCTGTCTGTCTATTCAGCAAAAGTGTTGTAGCATACAGTCCTCTAACTGTTGTTCCAAACGTGGTTTTTCTCAGGAGACAACTGGACTTTCTGGTTTTTCTTTGAAGATGTTTTGCTTCTCATCCAAGAAGCTTCTTCAGCTCTAACTGGGTGGTGGGTAATAGAAGTACTACTACCTTTGATGCCAAATTAGCTTCCTATTGGGAAGTGTAGTTTGCATCCTTTTAGAGAGTTGATGAGGCAACTTGGAGGTTTGTCTGTGTCCTTGGGTCACCTGAGTGGTGCAAATGGCTGTGGAGTTAAGGTAAGAGAATGTGAGGCAACTGGCAGTTGGAACAGAGTTATTTTCAGGTAGGGAGGGGGAGTAGGACTCCTTAGCATCAGAGCATGTTAATTACTGTATTAAGAAATACAAATGATCTGATGGTCATTTCAAAAAATACTTCCTCAGAAAGCTAAGAAGTTTGTAGGCTTTATGGTTCTGGAGATTTCTTGATGGTGAATGAGTGGTCTTTTGCTTTTATACATATAGAAGATAAAGAAGATTGCAGGTCAGTTCTCTAAATATTTTTTTCTTTTTTTCTTTTTCCTCTTCCTATTTTTTCTTTCTTTTCTCTATGTCTGTTTCTTTTAAACTCATTTTGTATTATCTTTTATTATTGTTGAACATTTTTAAATAAACATAATTTTTAAAAGCTGCAATTACATCCTTCATGAGACCGAAAGAGGAAATTGTGAAATATATCCCCATATATTTAATCTAAATTTATGTCATCTAACTCATTGATCAAGTGTCATTCTCTACCTCTTAAAAACCATACATCATTGGGTTGAATATACGCTTTGCTCACAAAAGTGAATTCTACAGTATAATTCTACAGTCTCTATGTACACAGGTAGGATATATACTGTTATTTAAAGTCACAAATTTAAAGCTTCACTGTCTTAATAATAAAGCCTTAATTGCATTGGCCTATAATATAAAGCCTTTTAAAAACTTCACTGACTTAATTACAAAAAGATAAAATTATTACATTACAAAGAAAAATTAAAAGGTATTGGTATTTCTGATTGTGAAGTCTATATTACTTAGAAATTTTACTGGATATTTCAGGAATGTTTTTCATTTTTTCTCTTAAGTGACAGCATCTGTAATAATTTACTTTGAAGAAGAGATAACAAAGACACTCCAGACCAAGGTTTTCTGAGCCAACAAAGAAATAACCTTCTCTGTTAGCAATAAATGAAATTACAGGTGATTCTCAAAATAATTAAGTAGGATTGCTTCTTTTCCAGGCAAGGAAATAAAAATTATTGAAGCAGGTATATTTTTATTTTCAAAACTAATATGCTGTACACCTGGAATATTAAGGCATAATTGCTCAAGATTTTTTAAATGTTAAAACATTCGCTTTTAGATCAGGTACTTTTTAATCATGGATTTTTAGTTTAAAATAGGTACATAACGTTCTATGTATGAACAGTTTGAAAAAATGATAATGACTATTGAGGTAATAATTATTTAATAAAATTAAGCAATTTGCCTTTCAACATTTAACTATTTAAGCTATATTTCACAGTTTTAAACCATTATCACGCCAAATTATAATTTAGCCCTAATTCAAAAATGAATTTAAAATAAATCATAGTTCATAAAATGGGGTCCAAAAGAAATGTAACTATGAAGGTAATTGTAGGTTCAAAAGCTCAGTTTATCACTCCATGCATTAAAGAGCTCTTGGAAAACAAGAAGAATAAACATTTCTCATAATCAAGGAAATTGTGAAACAGTTTCACTTCTCCTCAGGAGGCCAAAGCTGTTATGTTTCCCCATGGTTAAAAAAAAAAAAGTTGGTGAAACCCAGGAGGAAGATAACAGTTTATAAATGATATTTCATGCATACTACATGGCCTTTCTAAAATAATGCAATAGACTTCCCCAGATGAGATATATTTCCTAAAATGACATTTTAAGAAAATTAAAATTTATCAGAATTCAGCATAATTTTTATATAGAAGTATATTACACACAGAAAGAGGAAGAGGTTTGGGTAAACCTGTATGATGTCCAGGAGTGGAATGCTACTACCTGTAATAGTGTAGCAGTTCCTAAGAGTTAGACAGAGAGGAGGAATTCTGGGAATTGTAGAATTGTAGCTCAAGAACATCCAGGATAAATTTCTTGCAATCATATGAATTGTGATCAACTCTGTAGTTACACTATTTTCTTCCTTTTCTTGTAATTGAAGCAAATGAGATATGGGAGATGGAATGAGTGAAGAGAAGAAACAGCTGTTTACAGTTATTCAGATTAATTTATAGATTAAAGATTTTGACCACAACATCAGTAAAATACAACTTCACAGAAACCAAAGTGAATTCACTCTGTGAATTCAAAAGACAGAATGCTGATAGAGGAGATTGCTTTGTTACATATTCCTTGGATTAACCTGCAAATGCCTATGTATTCTATTTCTCTTTTCAGAAAATGTGGGACATACTATTTCTGTGCCTGCTGGAACATTGTAAAATATAGTATGCTGTGAATCATTCTAAGTAAGTTTTATTGCAAAGATTGAGAATAAATAATAGAGGAAGGATTGCCATTCAGATAAGATTTGTTATTTTATTTTCAGAGGTTGTGGTCCCTGACATTAATGCCAGACAGCTGGAGGATTTGTTTGGAAGTAGTTAAAAACATACTTCTCCACCCAGAAGTGGGTGTTACCTTTGTCAAAAACAATATAAAAACAGTTGACATTTCACCTAGCAAATAAGTCTTGAAGCAGAATTGCAGAGTATTTCCATATTTTCCTTGGGAGTGTAAGCATGTCTGAGAAGAGAGGAAGGGGAAAAAAGAATAAAGAAGGGGGAAAGGAGAAAGAAACAGATGCTGAAGAAGGTACTTTTTATTTTTAGCACATTTTATTGCATTATAGAAGCTTTTAACAGTATAACCTATGACAAAGCAAATATATTAAGAAACCGTTTATTTTCAAAACTTAAGTTACTTTGTTAAATGCTTTCTGAATTCTGAAGAACAATACCCCTTCCTTCCCAATTTAAGGAAGAACAAATATAAAAATATTTTCTGGGGTGTCCATGTTCTAGTAACAGAAATTTCATACAAAACTTTTGTATATGATGAGAGTTACTGGTATAACTAATTCTCCTTTTGACTGCCAGAACCAATATTAGATTAAATGAAATTCCAGTTAGCATGGTTGGTGATGCCAAAATGGTTGTTTCTGTACATAGCATGTCTACTATTATTCTTCTCTTATAAAATAATTATTCTAGATTATTCTTATCTGATAGCTTGCTTTATTAGCAAAGGTTATTGCAGATGCACATCTAATTGATGGACTGAAAAGGCAGGCAGACTTTCTCTTGCATTCAGTGTTATGGACATAACAGGCATGTAACTTTAATGCTCTTGTTTTTGAGAGAAATAGAGCAATAGGTTATGCAGGAATGCCAGCCTTATTTAATAATGACATCCAAAATGTTGGCAATGATATAACAACTTTTTTTTTCTTCCTGCCCACACATTTTCAGTTGTTGGGATTCTTGGCAATGCCACTGAAGGATAGTTTGTTTTTGTGAGATCGGCATAAGCTCTGGTCACAGAGTCCCCCTGTAGAGTTCCCCTGTGTCCCACACAGTTTGTTTAGCTTTCCTTTCTTCTTGTCTCTTGTTAGGTTCCTCACTTCCTTTCATTTCAATGCTGCCTATCATCTACAGCTCCCTGATGCTGGGGGGAGGAACAGCATAGGGACAGAATAGAACTTGTAGAGGCAGGTAGAAACAACATGAAGTACTGTATGGCCACCTACTGAAAGATAATAAAAGAAAGGGCTGTTCTGTTGGATCTTGCTTTGTTTATCTGCTTGTGGATGGAGAGCTATGGATAGGGAAATTGATTATTAAATGCTTTCATGATTCATTAATGTTAGAGAAGATGGAAAGAATAATTATGCTGGTCAGAAAGTCTTTTAGTAACTTTGGAGGAGATCAAGAATGTTTGGGACAGGAACAAAAATGATAATAATGGAAGTTAATATTACTGGGATTCATTGCAAGATGCAACATAGTTGTTATAAGAGATGGATTGTGAACAGCAACTAAATAAATTACAGGCATATAAATCAATTATATTATTCTTACTTTGTAAATGCAATATGATAATACCATCAACAAATATGCACAGGGTAGTACTTCTGGTTTGCAGGGCTTCGGCGGCAGGCAGGAATCCGCGATGGTGCATGGTTTCTACCTGTGTGCACCGCCAGAGCACCCCAAGCCAGCTGGCTTCGGGGCTAAGCCACCCCATAGAGGTCGGGGAAGATGGGGGAGATTCCAGCAGGGTCGAGGAAAGCCGCATCTTTCCTCCCCAGCTGGCTAAACTCCCTTTCCCGAGGCGGTAGATGGCGGCGGTCAGAAATGGCTGGCCTCAAAGAAGCCCTCATCCCGGACAAGAATGTGCAGCGAGGAAGAAAGTGCTGAACGTGAAAGCTTTGGCTGACTGGGATAAGAAACAACAATTAGGCGTCCTGGAACTCAAATTTTAAAAAAGGATACATCGCTCCAAAGAAGATTCAGAAGCAGGATGAAAGTGCAAAGGGAAAAAAAAAAATCCTCTCTTCCCTTTACGTTGAACCAGCGAACAGAGATGAATGAGAATCGGAAAATCCTGCTTTGGCATCAACAGGTTTATTTAAGCTGGAAGACTTTAATGCCAAGGGGATAATAAAGATTCTGAATATAAAAGGAAAAAAAAAGAGAAAGGAATTTTTTTTTTTTTGCTGTAAGTGGGATAGGGAGAGGAAGAAGAAATAAAACAGGATTGGAAGGAGGAGATAGCCTGGAATCTTAAAAATTTAAAGTTAATTTTAACCGAGGACTCTAAAAAAAAGATACAATTTTAAACTGGAACTTTGTAAACTGAATACTAACCCCAGGAAGAGACACAGTGAAAAAAAAGGAAGAAAGGTGTCAAAAGAAAACAGCTTGTGTGTAATTTGGATTGCTTGTTGACTTTGACTTTTGGAACTATATTTTGTAGGATTAAACACCTTGGGTGGTTGTTTTAAAAAGAAAACAAAAACTCTACAATGGCATCAACTTGTGGTGAAACTGGAAAATAGAATTTAAAAGACTTAAAGAAGAGGAACAAAGGGAAGGGCTTCTCTGGTTCCCGTTTTTCAAATTCTTAGAAAATGGCGATCTCTACCTACGAGAAATTACAAGAAAAAGACTATGCACCAAGAAGATTGGGACATATAAGAAGAAACATTTTAAATAACAAGTAACTACTTGGGGAAGAAAAGGGGAAAGAGGGGAAAAGAGAATGGAGAATTTGTAGAACCTAAAAAAAACAACCAAAGAAAAGGGAAACATAAGGTGAAAAGTGGATATAATGTGAGAAAAGCAACAGAAAAAGGGAATACAAGAAAAGGGGAAATTGAGGTGGTAGGATAAGGGGGTAAAAAGGGCAAGAGAGAAGAAGCAAAGGAGGAAGGGAAGAGAAAGAGAAGCTACAAGGGTTGTGAAAGCAAGATGTAAGAAACAGAGTTATTAGAGGATAAATGGGTAAAAAATTAACTGAAAAAGTGATTCTGCAAAGCTACATAATGAATTGTATTGTTATATTTTGTAATTTAGAAATAATGTTAAAAAATTGGAAAACAACGTAATGATTTAGTGAAACTTTGATAAAATAAATGGAATGAATTAAATGAAGAGGATTAAATTTAGAAAGGACATGGGAGCATATTAATGATATAATGTTTTAAAAATGCCAAGTGAAGTGGGGGGAAGGTAATTATGGAAAAGTTATAAGCAATTTTCCATAGAAGCATGATACCTACTTGAAAAGTAATGTGTTAAATGTTTTAAAAAATTTAAAAATGAATATTAACAATAAATGATAGAATTTGAATGGTAATAGATCCATGTTTTAATTATATTATAATATTTATATTTTTTTCCTTTTTTTTTTAATCTTTTTAAGATGTAGCGTGTAGCTTTAATGTACACGCAGAAATCCGAATGGAAGTTAAGTTCTATATTTAAGTGTTAATCAATTTTAGGGAAAGATATAAAGGCGTCATACTCCCCATTAATGACCACAGGTAAGGAAAATTTTTGTTTAATGAGAAAAAGGTAATAGAAGTTGAAATAGGACAGAACAAAGAATAATAAATGTAATGATCTGATTGAGATGAAACAAATAAAAATAAAATTAAGAAAGTTAAAAGAAGGGGAAAGCTATATAGAAAATGTAGAATGGTAATGAAGATATGGAAATGAGTATAATAAAATGAGCATGGAATTTGAATTGGTGTCTGTACAAAGAGATGTAACCCGGGATCAGGCTGCTTTCAGAAAAGAGGTTTTATGTTTTTTCATGTTCTGTATTGTGTTTGTTTACGTTTGTTTCTAAAAATCAATAAAATTTTCTTCAAAAAAAAAATATGCACAGGGTGGAGTTATGAGCATTTCCAATGGAGTAATCTAATTTTAAAATGTTAAGTACCACAGCTTAGCTGTTTTGCATTTATCTTTAATGTTAGAATTGCTGACTTTAGTCAGTTAAATGTAAATCTTGTAGCAATGAGGATGATCCTTTGAAAATTGTCTCCAGGACAAGTGGCTGGTTTGCATTTGGAAAATTATATTTCTATTCTATATGTTGGGGTCATTCCAGACCTGAAAAATCAGCTACTGATAGATAGCATCTTGTCTTGACCAAATGTTCCTGTCTTCAAGCAAATAGCTATCTGAATGAAATCAAAATTTTACAGTTGAAGGCTGTGATTTCATGAGCTTTTTTTCCCTGAACAAAACAAAACATCAGTCACTCAGACGGGCAAATATTTTTCAGCTATCTTGGCTCACTAGATTAGATGAAAGGCAGGTTGGCATTTCAGAATCCACATGTCTTCCTAGGCTGCGCAAACTGCAATTGACATAATTTATGTACTGCACTAAACCAGGTTTGTTTAATCAGTTGGTTGATTCATACATAAAGCTAAGCCACAGATCACAGTTTACAAATAATGATAGCTAGATATACATATCTCATTGGCACCGATGTCTGTATCTTTTCAACCTCAATTATGAGAGTTATAGTTTCTTTGTTTGGTTTTTAAAAGTATTCAGTTCCTTCATGAGCTGCTCCCAGGGATGGCCAAATTCAAAAAAGGTAAGGAGGTAAAAAAGGAAAGGAGCTCCACCAATTTAATAACTGTGTTGAAGAAGGAAATAAATTTCCCTCTTCCACTCCACTTTTGCAGATGACTGCTTTGAATCTACTTGGGTAAATTTTAACCATTTCTTTTCTGATTTCCATTAGATGTGCAACAATATATGCTTATCTAAAAATAGTTATGTTTATGGAAGTCAAATGCACTGGAGCATTATTAGGATAAATAAAATGTATATTTGCCACATGCCAAATTACTGATTAAATATTTGTAGGGCCCAAGGCAAGAACATCTAATAAAGATGCTGTACCAATCTTCCAGTAAAATGAGAATCAATTATTAAAGCAGCTCCTGAACTATTACAGGTGTGTATGAAATGGAAAATGTTTTGTTTTCTGTTTGGCAAAAAACAGTTCCTCTTAAAATACTGGCTACAGTCCAGTGGAAAAAAACTTGTGATGGCTCAGGTATTCTAAATTTTTGCAAAACAAAATTCTAAATGTTTGGATTATTCTAGTTATAGGGAACACTGGAACTCAGAGTAAGCTCTTTGGCCTTTAGTTTTCCCCTCAGGGATATAACATCAGATGGGGATGGCAAGTAAGAGTCAGCATGCATTGTCACCCTACCTATTTAAAGTTCCTGACAGTTGTAAGCTAAGAAAAAGAAAATAATAAACAAATTTAATAATAAAATAATAAAATATTTGCTGAAGTTGAACAAAAGTTGCTGTTGCTCAATATTTGCATACATAACATGAACACTACAAAAGACCATAAGTACACTTACTACATTTATAATTACCAACAGATTGTATGAACTAGCAACACCTGTATTTAAATGCTCTGAAAACATAGTATTAACAAAACACAAGAGTATGCAAATGCCACACCTACATCAAAGCCCAGCACAGAGTTTTTACATTTTTAAATACATCCTGGAAGTTCAACATCAATAAGACACAAGAATATATACAGAGCATGTATGCACCTGCTCATCCACAGCTATAAGCTCACTGCTCAAACTAATTAACATACCAGTGATGATCTCATAGATCTGTGATGGCGAACCTATGGCACATGTGCCACAGGTGGCATGCAGAACCATTTGTATGGGCGTGCGAGCCCCAGCCAAACTTATCAGTGCTACATATGCACGTGCCTTCCAGATGATTTTTGGCCCGTTTGAGGCCTTTTTCAGCCCCTCAGAGGCTCTAGGGAAGCCTCTGCAGCCTTTGGAGGCCGAAAAATGGGCCTGTGTCATCACTTCCGGTATCTCCTGGGCCTGTTTTCCAGCCTCCAAAGGCTGCAGAGGCTTCCCTTGAGCCTCTGGGAGGCCGAAAATCAGCTGGGAGGTGTGCGCAGTGCAGATAAGGGGGTGGCATGGAGGGATTGTGCGTGCATGTGCAGGGGGAATGGGGGCATGGGGGAGTGCACGCATTGCCTTTTGCGTGCTGGCATGTGAGCACACATATGCAAGCGCGCACACAATTTTCAGCATAGGAGCTCAAAAGGTTAGCCACCACTGTCATAGATGTAGCAGACCACTTCAATCATGGCTGATTCAATTGCTTCTAACAATTCTGATTCTCTAGGAACTGAGCAGTCCATCACAATCTTTAGCTTTGAGCCATATGCTTAAAAAATGGCTGCTTTGTTATGCATGCCAATATACCATCCAGTCTAAACCCATGGCAGCAAAGATGTGCTGAAATAGCCAAGTTTAAGGGTTTTTTAAAGCATCCCAGTTAAAAACCACAAAACCCAAAATCCAGTCTGTTTTTGAAAGGGCCAAAAACATTTGAAACAATGCTTTGCTACATGACAAGCTTTACTTTGAATAAGAAATAAATCAAATCATAAATTATATTTTATTCTGAACTTGAAGCAAAAGGGCTTGTCCTAACAGCAGCACTGTCCACTTTTATAGGTCACATCCTTATGACATAGCCTCATCCTCAGCCTTGAGCCCACCACAAGAACAGCATACACTCACATTGAGTTCTTTTAATTTAAGTGTCCCACTTTCTCATTTCTCCCAGCAAATGTATTGTTGCACATAGAATGAACATTGCTACCACTGTGCAGAGGTGGTATTCAGCAGGTTCTGACCAATTCTGGAGGACCAGTAGCGGACATTTTGAGTATTTCAAAGAACCGGCAAATACCACCTCTGACTGGAGATTTTACAGTATCTTTCCCCTGTCATGCCCAACAAGCCACGCCCACAGAACTGATAGTAAAAAAATTTGAATCCCACCACTGCCACTGTGGTAGTCCTGTCCAGTTTCTGTTGACTACTGTGGCTGCTATAGACACATCCCCTCCTCCTCTCTGATCTGTGGACATTGTTTTCTAGCAAAAGTCTGTTTTAGAAGTGAAAAAGTTTAGTTTTCAAACTAAAGGCCCTGTCCCACTGCACTTATGGATGCAAAGAGGATGTAAAAATGTTAAAAAAAGCTTGCCATCTGTTGGAAAACGCTATGCATCCGTTGTGTACTCATTGCATACGTGTTTNGAGCAACAAACGTTCTATGTCCGTTTATCATCCGTTAAACATCCGCTGTATCCTCTCTGCATCCTCTGGGCATCCCCTCAACTCACATCCGCTGCAGCTGAAAACATGAATACTACCCATGTCCGTTCTTTTCCGTTCTTTTCCGTTCTGTTTATGCAAATTTTCACCACTTTTTGGAGTGGATGACAACGGATAGAGCCACCCCCGAAATTTTGCTCATCCGCTGTGTCCTTTATGCATATGTTTTGCGTCCGTTGGCCAGTGGGACCGGGCCTTAAAGCAAAAAGAGTCACTTCTCCTGCCATTGCTACAATACAGCACATGTTACATTTCCTAACAATTCCAAAAAATCTTTTTAAACACATAAACTATGAGAGAAGGAGGGAGAGGGAGAGAGTGTGTGTTGGGAGCCTTATTCTTGTGTAATGGTAGTTAATTAATACTGCCTAAAAGTTACAAATCTCACTTCTCCAATTGGAGGTTCATAGTATTTATTGGGGTGGTACATCATCAATACAAGCCTTTGTAATGTTTTTTTTAATACTTTTTAGAATCCCTTTTAATAGAGGAATAGTTTGAAAAAAGTGATTGAAAAAAGTGATAATGGGCTTTCAACTAAGGGATTCGAATGAAGGACTGTCATTTTAAAATATGTACATATAACTGCGACAATTGATCGATTTATTTTGCTGTTACGCTTGCCTACCTGCTTTTTTAATTCATTTTTGTCAAAATCTAAATTGTAAGCTAATTACGAGTGGGTCTTATTATTCTTATAATATTTTAGTTGAATACCTAGAGGTACTTGCATAATATGCTATACTTAATTTAAATCTTAGCCTCTCATCTAAGTTTATTCTATTTATTTATAGTTTAGACTGTTGTGCCAATCTCTACAGAAATAAATTACTCTATTTTTTGGAGTATAAGATGCACTTTTCTACTCCCAAAAGTGGGTGGAAATGTCTGCATCTTATACAGTAAATGTCGCTTAAGCCCCACCCACCCACCAACCCCCACCTTTGGCCTCTGCCTCTCAACAATTTGCCTCCTTGCAGCAAACAGCAAATAGCCTGTTTCAGCTTCAGCACAGCCTGATTAGCACAAGCAGCTGATTGTCGGTTGGATCAGCCTCCAGAAGATCAGCTGTTTCAGGCTACAGAGATTGCTATAGCCTATTGCCGCCTCCGCGCTCCCCATTTTCGGCCACCCTATCCCATTTTTGGCCTCCACATGCGTTATTCTCAGTCTCCACATGCTCCATTTTCCTTCCATTCCGATCCCCGCTGCCTGGAATGGGCCAAAAATAGGGTGCAAAGCGAAGGCTGAAAATGGGTGTGTGTGTGCAGAGGTGGCAATAGGCTATGGAAGGGTAGGGAAACTTGACTCTTTTATCACTTATGGACTCTTAGAATTCCTGAGTGAGCCATAAAAAGTTCCTCATCCCTGGCCTACTGGTTTTTCTGTTGTGGGGAAAATCAATTTTTGACTGGAATGGGACTGTTTAACATACAAATGTAGGACATGTTCTTTATGAATATAAAGAATATACATATAATACATATCAAGAATATGTCCTACATTTGTATATTAAACAGTCCCATTCCAGTCAAAAATTGATTTCTCCCATAACGGAAAAACCAGTAGGCCAGGGATGGGGAACTTTTCATAGCTCACTTCGGAATTCTGGGAGTTGAAGTCCGTAAGTGATAAAAGAGCCAAGTTTTCCTACCCCTGGGCCTGAAACAGCTGATTGTTGGGAGGCTGATCTAGCCAACAATCAGCCGCTAGTGCTAATCAGACTGTGCTGAAAATGAAAATGAAACAGGGTGTTTGCTGTTTGCTGCAAGGAGGCAAGTTGCTGGGAGGCAGAGGTAAATATTTTTTATCTTGTTTTCCCCCCAAAAAGCTAGATATGTCTTATAATTTGGAGCATCTTATACTCTGAAAAATACGGTATTTCAGAAGGCAGATTACTTCAGAAATTAGTTTAAGCATGTTGTACAAAAATTGCCAATAGGTCTGTTGATGTCTTGATTCTAGGGGAAGAATGATTGGGATCATAGAATATTGAAATGGAAGATATAACATATGATGTGAAAAATATAGAAAGGTTGGATGAAGAGATGAACTTTGGATAACACTTGCCCCAAAATAAGGCGACAACAAACCTTAGTGATGAAGAAAAGAAAAACAATATTGCATGTTTAGGAGAAGAACTGCTGGACTTAAAACTTCATTGGAATTGGAATTTCAAGTGATGGGAAATCACTTTAAAGTGGGCGACCAATTGGACTTTATTTAACCATTTATAATTGTAAGGAACAAATATGCACTGAGATACATGGGGGATCAGATGGAATGAAAACAAAATTCCTAAATAGTTTCATGCAAAAAAACATTAGTAACTTGAGTTCAGAAACTGAGTCTGAATAGATAGTGGCTGCTTAGAATCACTGATCTTTTCAGATGGATACTCATCTAGCTTGCTAGCTTGAGAATAGGAGAAAAGTGAGATGGTGAGAAGCATCTTGAGATGTTTAAGAATAAAATATTATCTACAGCTCTGATTGCAGAAGCAGAGGGAGCTTTTGGGGAGTAGCTGAGAATGCAGCTTCATTTAGCCAATTTTCCTACTTCGGACAATAAGCCAATAATGCAAGCATAATCATTAATAATGAAAAAGAAAGGATTTTATCACAAGAGGGAAGCACAATAATATTACAGATAAATTTTTGCTACAGTGAAAGCAGAAGTATCTTTAAAAATACATTAAAACTGCTGCTTGGGAGACAAAAATTTCCATGGGGAGATTATCTCTAGTGGCAATTATTTCAATAAAAACAGGAGAGAAAATCTCTTCAGAGATTTGTATCTCTTCAGAGATTTGTATCTCTGTGTCTGTGTGTGGGCATGAGAAAGTGAGCAAGTGAGAAGGAGGAAATTGTTGGCTATAGGGCCAAATTATGGAATTAATTCTTGTGGGGAAATGTAGCTGCATGTCCTCAAATAATCAAATAGCTATCAAGCTGATCAACGTGTTTGAAAACTACTACCAACATGCTAACATGCTAGTTTTGTGGATTTTAGTTAATTCTTCCATGTACAGGTAAAACTCAAAAAATTAGAATATTGTGCAAAAGTTCATTTATTTCACTAATGCAACTTAAAAGGTGAAACTAATATATGAGATAGACTCATTAAATGCAAAGCAAGGTAGTTCAAGCCATGATTTGTCATAATAGTGATGATTATGGCTTACAGCTTATGAAAACCCCAAATCCACAATCTCAGAAAATTAGAATATTACATGCAATCAATTTAAAACAAGGATTGTACATAGAACAATATTGGACCTCTGAAAAGTATAAGCATGCATACATACTCAGTACTTGGTTGGGCCCCTTTTGTAGCAATTACTGTTCAATGTGGCATGGCATGGAAGCTCTCAGCCTGTGGCACTTGTTGAGGTGTTATGGAAGACCAGGATGCTTCAATAGCGGCCTTCAGCTCTTCTGCACTGTTCGGTCTCATGTCTCTCATCTTTCTCTTGGCAATGATCCATAGATTGCTCCATGGGGTTCAGGTCAGGTGCAGTTTGCTGACCAATCAAGCACAGTAATCCCAACGGTCATTAAACCAGGTTTTGGTGCTTTTGGCAGTGTGGGCAGCTGCCAAGTCCTGCTGGAAAATGGAGTCAGCATCCCCATAAAGCTCGTCTGCGGAAAGAAGCATGAAGGTGCCTCCAAAATCTCCTGGTAGATGGCTGCATTGACCCTGGGACTTAATGAAGCACAATGGACCAACACCAGCAGATGACCTGGCTCCCCAAATCAACACAGACTGTGGAAACTTCACACTGGACTTAAAGCATCTGCAGTGTGTGCCTCTCCATTCTTCTCCAGACTCTGGGTCTCTTGGTTTCCAAATGAGATGCAAAAGTTACTCTCATCAAAAAAAGACTTTGGACCACTGAAGCAACAGACCAGTTCTGTTTTTCTTTAGCCCAGGGAAGACACTTCTGATGTTGTTTTTGTTGTTCAGGAGCGGCTTGACAAGAGGGAACACATTTGGAAGCCCATGTCCAGTATCCGTCTGTGTTGTGTGGCTCTTGATGCATTGACTCCAACCTCAGTCCATTCCTTGTGAAAGTCCCCAACACTTTTGAATGGCCTTTTCCTGAACAATCCTCTTCAGGCTGCGGTCATCCCTGCTGCTTGTGCACCTTTGTCTTCCACACTTTTCCCTTCACATAATTTTCTATAATGTGCTTTGATCACACTTTGGGAACATCCAACTTCTTTTGCAATTACCTTTTAAGGCTTTCCCTCCTTATGGAGGGGTGTCAGTGATGGTTTTCTGCACAACTGTCAGGTCAGCAGTCTTTCCCATTCCTACTGAACCAGACTGAGAGACCATTTAAAGGCCTCAGGAATCCTTTGCAGGTGTTATGGCTTTAATTAGCTGATTAGAATGGAACTTTGAGTCTAGAATATTGAACCTTTTCACAATATTCTTAATTTCTTGAGATTGTGGATTTGGGTTTTCATGAGCTGTAAGCCATAGTCATCTCAATTATGACACATCACGGCTTGAACTATCTTGCTTTGCATGTAATGAGTCTATCTCATATATTAGGTTCACCTTTTAAGTTGCATTACTAAAATAAATGAAACTTTTACATGATATTCTAATTTTCAAGTTTCACCTGTAGACTAGTGTTCTAAACTTCTGGACCTTGGGCTTTCTAATTCAATCTGCCTTTGGATTATGGATTTCCTGTCTGCCGCTCACAGAGGGTCAGATAGGTAATCATAACCTCTTCAGCCCTTATTCTTAACACTGGTACACCAATAGGGTTGCGTGTTGAGTCCCTTACTCTATACTTTTTTATGTGCATGACTGCATTCCCACTCACGTTAGTAATACTATTGCTAAATTTGCAGATGATACAACAGTGGTGGACTTATCTCGGGGGGGATGAGTCTGCCTACCAAGATGAGGTGGACGGTTGCTTTCGTGTGTGGTGACAACAACTTAGTCCTCAACAACCAATAAGACCAAGGAGCTTATAGTGGATTATAGAAGGAACAGATCAGACATCCAGCCCTTGCTTATCAATGGAGACCGAGTGGAGCAAATGGCCAGTTTTAAGTTTCTGGGTGTTACCCTAAAAGTGGACCAGACCTGGGATGCCCACATTGCAGCCCTGGTCAAAAGGGCCCAGCAGAGATTATACTACCTGAGGCTTCTCACAAAACAACAACTGAATGAGAAACTGCTGGTGACCTTCTACGGTTGCACCATAGAGAGCATTTTAACATACTGCACCTCTGTATGGTTTGCCAATTGCACAGTGGTAGATAGGAAAGCACTCCAAAGGGTTAATGTCATTGCACAAAAGATCATTGGTTGCCCTCTCCCCTCTTTAGAAGAGCTTTATAACACCTGCTGCCTTAAGAAAGTTCAAAAACATACTCAAAGATCTATCTCATCCTGGGAACCCTTTTTTTTAATATTACCATCTGGCAGATGGTACAGAATAATAAAAACAAGGACAAATAGGCTGAAAAACAGCTTCTATCCCAGGGCAGTAGCTCTTTTGAATTCTGCTGTGTAGTGTAGTGTTGGTATGGTGTCGGGGGTTTCCCGTTCAATGTGTAGAGGGGGAAGAATGTGTGTTTGTGTTTATTTTCATGGTCATGGTCATGATGTGCACTGAAGATGGTGTTTGATTTCATTGTACGTGGTGCAATAACCATAAAGTAAACTAAACTCAATACACAGGTGCTGAATATTCAACGTTGCAGTTGAAAATTGAGAACAAGTAATACTAGTCAGTGGTTGTTGTTTTTTTTAAACGTTACAGAGATACTAAAGGGTTCAATGGTTTCTTAAATCTTACCAAAGCTTAAGGAACTCATTTGATTCCTTTGGAAATTAAGCCCTATTTTTCATGGAATGTTTCCCATGAAAGGCAAAATGAAGGCTTTGAATCTCTGCAAAATATGGCACAGATTTTGCCCCTTCTTCACCTTAAAAAGGATAAAAGTCATATCTGGAAACATCAGCTTCTCCAATTCCAGAGATAGCCCCAGTTCTCTTCCCATCTGTTTTCTGGTAGGCCTAAAACTATATTTCTACCCTAGTGGATGTCAGTCAAGCTCCAGTTACCTTGACATTTTAATATATATTAATTTACTTCTGTGAGAAAGAGAAAAGAAAGAAGTTATTTGTGATAACATTGTTCCCTAAAATCGATCCAAACCTAGAACTTATCTTCTGTTTAAGTGATAACTTCCTGCCACATTGCCAGAGTTTCTATTTATTCTTAGTAATTAGGATTGTCATTATATTATTCAAAATGTGGCGAGAAATGAGGCTAGTCAGATGGAGCAATTCAGATCACCCTGAATTTTGCTATTCATATCCCTTTGTCCAATTTGGGCCATGACCAATTCAGACAATGTGCTGATGACATTTGATCCATGATGAGGTTAGTATTGCCGCCTTCCAGTAGGTTTTAACGGTCTGGAAGGACCATCCCTGTAAATTGTAAATTCTCCTAAACCTATTTTTTTTTCTGAAGGCTTAGATGAAGTTACACCTTAAATCAGTTATAGCAATTCTTTTTCACTTTATCCCTTTCCCCTTGGTCTGAAATCCCTGAAATTTCAATCATAATCTGTGCAATCCTTCTCTTTAAAAACTTTGCAATTAAAAATTATAAGGATAGGTTCAGAGATACCCATTGTGTCAACACATTTCACAAATTTGCTGATAATTTTTTGGGGGAAATATTAAAAGGGATTAACAGCTATTCTGAAACCAGGTTTTCCATAATACAATCAATGGCTGGAGGCTCGGGGGCTGCAATTTTGCCTTCCAACTTTCTTTAGTACTTCAGTAAGTCATCTAGTTATATAGTTATGTGAGTGAAAGGAAAAAACCATTTGGGGAAGACAATTAAGAAGAGTGGAATCAGAGCAGGGTTTCTGCTTATGTTTCATTCTTAATTCTGAAGGAAAAGAATAAAAAAAACCCCAACAACTGAAATTCAGTAATATTGTCATCAAAATTCACAGCAGCATTTTTGAATGGGATACTGCATGTAACCTGTGGCACATCATATCATAATAGGTAAAGAAATAAGAGATGGAGCCTAATCAATGGTGGGATTCAAATTTTTTAACAACTGGTTCTGTGGGCGTGGCTTGGTTGGATGGTATGGCTTAGTTGGATGGTATGGCCAGGCAGTTGTGTCACCTGAGATGGGTGTGGCTAGGGGGCCATGTGACTGGATGGGCATGGCCAAGTGGCCATGTGACTGGCAAACCAAATCCAAGTGGTCTTCACTTAATGGCCGGTTGCTTAAGCAAGTGTTCTAATTTATGATTGACCTTCCCAAAACTCTCTTTTTCTTTCTCCCTCTCCCTCTCTTTCTCATCTTTCTCTCATCTCTCTCTCTCATCTCTTTCTCTGTCTAATGTCTGTCTCATCTCTTTCTTTCCCTTTGTACTTTCATTTCTCCTTCAAAGGCTAGGAGAGTGATACCCACCTGAAACAAAAAGTCATTTGGATGAAACCAGTCTTTGCCATCCCGCTTATTCAACCCAACACACACACACACACACACACATAAATTTAAGCAAACTTTGGAGACTTTAGAATCAGAAGGTACCTTGGAGGTCTTATAGTTCAACCTTCTGCTCAAGGCAATAGACCTCATACATACGCAAATTCGCAGACATCCTTGGATTCCCGACTTTGGCTGCAAGAACTGCAGGCAGCCTTCCCCACCACACACTTCCTCCTTCTGTCGCCCCATGCAAGGTGGGAGGCCTGACAGAAAGCGCTTGGCCCAAACACACAGCCCTCCATGACAGAGCCCTTCCCTGAGAGCAAAGCAAGAACTTACTGATCCATCCCAAAGGCGAGCTCCAGAGAGGTGGCGGCAGTGCTCCAGGAAGGTGGCTGCCTTAGGTCCCATAAGTCCCACTCCCCTCAGGAAAGGGCTCTGGGTGGAGAGAAAAAAGCTTATCTGCCGCCCATGCCCTTTCCCGATGGGAACGGGACTTGCAGGACCCAAAGCTAAATATCTCTAACTCTCGCTCTCCTAGCAAGAGCAGCAGGAGAGAGAAGCAGCCTCTGACTCACAGCCCAGGGAGCTGCACCACATCTTTAATAATGGTGGGTCTTATCCAGGATGACAATGAAGATGCTTATAGGGAAGAGATGAAGGCTCAGGTGGATTGATGTAATAAAAGTAACCTGGTTCTAAATATTAATAAAAGAAAAGAGATCACTGTAAATTTTAAAAAGAGTCATACTCCACTCGGTATCAAGGATGCAGCTGTAGAGGTAGTCAACAGTATTAAGTATCAAGGGGTGCATATAACTAGCAATCTGAATTGGTCTCTCCACATGTCACCTTTAGTGAAGCATGCAAACCAGCACCTGAATTTTCTGTGTTGGATGATCTTTCTCCTTCTGTCCTAACTACTTTTTATAGCACAAAAGAAAGAGAGCATTTTTACAAACTGCATCACTGTTTGGTTTGGTGGTAGCCTCAGATACAGAGAGTGGTAAGGACAGCCGAGAAGATTATAGAAAGTGTGCTTCCCATTATTCATGATATTGCTTATAAGCACTATGTGCTTAGAATATAAAGCATTGTTAGAGACCCCGCACACCCACTTTATGGTCTGTTTCTGTTGCTCCTTTATGGGAAGAGATTTTGAAATAATTCTAGCAGAACTACCAGATTCTGTAACAGCTTTGTTCCCTATGCCATCGATCTGGTAAACTCGCAATATTTTTTTTCTCACCATGTATATGTATACATCCAAAGTAGACTGTGTTGTTTCTCTGTATCATAGAATATATGTGGATATGTGGCAGTGGTCGAATTCAAATTTTTTTTACTACCAATTTTGTGGGTGTAGCTTGATGGGCATGGCTGGGGTGTATTCAACCGGTGTAACAACCAGTTCAACCACACGCGCAGAGGGTTTGCTACTGACCTTCTCCTGCAATTCTGCAATCTCCTTGTGTCTTAAACAGCTAATGCGCAGCAATCTGCTGTGCCGTGCGAAGCAGCTGACTTGAAAACCAGGAAATAAAGGTCAGAATAGAGTGCGAGTGGGCAAGCCCAGCAGCTGATCATTGGAATAAACCAATTTGCTCACAGATGATCCTTGGAACTACCGGTTCGGCCAAACTGGGCCAAACTAGTAGAATACCACCACTGGCAGGGGTGAGATTCTACCAGTTCACACCTATTAACTAGAACCGATTGTTGACATTCTAAGCAGTTCGGAGAACCGGTTGTTAGAAGAAATTACTGGTCTAATCCTGTAAGGAAGTCAGGAAGGAAACATTCTGGTGTTGCTTACAGAAACTGCCTCTCTGTTAAATTAAAGAATTACATTCTTGGCAGGACTAGACTTCCTGTCTCTGGAACGTCTTTGGAGTTTTTTTCCCCTCCTTTGCTACTACTTTGCTTGTGTGAAGTGACCATTCAAAGTTACAATGGCACTGAAGAAAGTGACTTATGATCATTTTTCACATTTACGACTGTTGCAGCATTCCCACAGTCACGAAAGGCCAGCTGAGGAGATGCGTGTCTCAATGTGAGTAATGTTGAGTTGGCCACACCTAGCCAGTCACATGATTACCAAGCCATGCCCACCAACTAAGCCACACCCACAGAACCAATCCCACCCCTGACCACTGGTATGTGAGTGTATGCATATTTTTTTATCGTGTTTATGTAGTGTACATTGGAGGTGATGACCCTTTGAGAGCTGTATGCAACGAAATTTAATTTTAATGTATGCCGATTGGTGTACATTTAAAGTGACAATAAAGTTATTTTAAGTTCTCTAAGTTCATGGTGGTAGGCTCGGCAGATAGAGAAGCAGAAGTTTCCCATGTGATGAATGACCAGTATCAATAACTGCCTGCAAAGCTGAAGCTTCTAGATATTCTTCAAAGGGCAACATTTAGTTACAACATCTGAGGTGCCTATGCAAAAAAGTAATGATCTCCTTAGATTTAGAAAGTGATTTTTAGCAATAGCAATATCTACAACTGAGTACTTGGTAATCCATCTCTTATGTAAGATTTTTTCTGTTCTATATAATATTTTTAGAGCATACCTTCATGGTGAACTGCTTCTGCTGTAACATTGCTTATTACAGGTCATGCTGCCACATTTCTGTCGTTTAGATCAGGACTTTGTGGCTACTGTGCAATACTGTTTTGTTATTTCACATATATTTTTTTAGATGTGTTTCCATTTGGCATCATTGTCTGTCTGCATTGTCTTGAACCACTTGTGTTGATGGACATATAGCTTGATATTCTCCTCAAAACTTCTATAGTACAAAGCAGAATTTATGAAATATCTTATGTACATTTACAAGCCTCACATTCAATTAGTAAATGCGTGGGCGAAAGGAGGGAGTGATCCGTTCAAAGTATGATATTCACTTGCACAAATTCTGAGGTTACAAATGGAATGGGCAGGCTCCAATCCATTTGTAACTTGAGGACTACCTATACATGCTTGTATTATTAGTAGTAGTTTTAAACATGAAACAACTGAACAAGCAGAACTTGCTGGAATTTAACTTGGTGAGATTTATGTAGCCTTTTCATTTTAGTATTATATTGTAGAAGCATATTCTTTATTGTTTTCCACAACTGTCATCTATCTTATTTTTATCTTTGTGAGGGTAGAAAATCTCACCATGCACAGGTTTAAGATGCTGAATATTGCCCACAATCTATCAGATGTTTGTTTGCAATCTGAGCCCATTCATCTTTCACCTGTATCCTGATTTTTTAAAGTGCCTCTTCCATATACTTGAATTTCAAATTGTGATGATTTCTTATGTTTACTCATTTTTCCTATTCTGTGAAACATGCTGGGATTTGTTTGATCTTGCTTCAGTAAAAATGGTATCTTCATCAGTCATTTTTCAATGGATATATTTAGAAAATAGCACTGAATTTTCTTTTCCAGAATTTGAAGATGCTTGCAGTTAGTGATGTGACCTCATTATTGTTTGTTTTAGCAACATTTGGGAACATGTCCCTATTGCCCTTCTTTACTTTCACAGTCCAGAAGCTTCTCTCAAAGCATTAATTTGTCTAACTTAAGTGACCTACTTTCATTGTTGCTTATCATTTCCATGGCTTTATCTAGAATTTTCAATTAATGGCTAATTGTCTTTGTAATTAACACTTTTTCAATGTGTTGCTATGCAGTAATCCCTTCATTGACCCAGCCATTGAAGTAATGCCATCTGTACAAATTCCTATACATTGTTCCCAGGAGAAGTGAATAGATTCTATGGTAATGTAGTCATGTTTATTATTCTCACACACTTCTACTCAGCAATTTTATTTCTATTACCTTGACCCTTTGAGGAAAGATGGAAAGACCATGACTTTCACAAACCCACTGTGGCAGGCGATTTAAATTTTTGTAGGTCTCTTTAGAGAGAAAATTTATTTATTTTATATAGCCACCCATTTATATAGCCACCCATCGATAACCCGATTAAAGGAAGGGACTAGGAATGTGCCCACCCTATCTGTCCTGACGGAAAGGTGGACCTGCAGAAAATTGCTGCATTCACTCACTGTTGGATATCAGTCAGGCACAAGAAGACAGAGCAAATGGGATGTTAGCTAGGATTTTTTGAGCTTCCGGAACCGAAGGAAGTTGATTGGAAACATTGTAATATAAGTTCTGCCATCTGTGTACTGGATCGCTGTTGGATTTACAAAGAGTTGCCTTTGAAGATCTCAGGAGCTATAATCATGCAGAACATTGGGAGCTTCATGACTGGAGGTTTCAAGAAGAGATGGACTGCCATCTGTCAGAAATGGTGTAGGATCTCCTGCTTGGGTCGGTGGGGGTTGGACTAGATCAGAGATGGGTTGCTGCCATTTCGCACCAGTTCAGAGAAACTGGTATTTAAGATTCTGTGCAGTTCAGTGAACTGGCAAATCCCACCACTGGCTGGCTCTGCCCCTGCTCATTTTTCAAACTGGTTTTGGGCCATTTTTCGGGCCATTTTTTGGCCCATTTTCAGGACAGTTTTTGGCCCCAAAATGCCTGAAAACAGCCCCAAAAATGGCCTGGATCCTAAAAAATGCCCCCCAAATAGCCTGGGTTTTGGCCATTTTTCAGCCCAAAAAAAATAACCTGAAAATGACCTGAAAAACAGCCAGAAAACAGGCTGAAAAACAGGTGGGGGGGCAGCTAGTGGTGGGATTAGCCTCAGCTGGCTGAATCCTACCTCTGCCTTTGAGGTGAGTGGCTGGGAGGTAGGGCTGGGTGACGTTACCCACCCAGTCACATGACCAACTGGCCATACCTACCCAGCCAGAGAACTGGTTGTTAAGTTATTCCAATCCCACCACTGGACTGGATGATCTACAAGATCCCTTCCAACTCTGTTAATCTGTTAAAAAACATAGCAACCAGGCTGCAGGTCTGTAGGTTTTGATTTTTTTTGTGGTTTTTATGCACAGGATCCTTGAGACCTGAAAATAATTTGAAAGGTTCTTCCAGAATTAAATTTGAGAAAGGCTGATTGTAGTAAAGTAAGAAATTTTGGTATAGGTTGTTGAGGTAATTTCTTTTTTTCTTTCTTTGCACTTTTTCACTTTTTACTTTTCTTTTTCAAAAGTCATAGTTTTTATTTTAAAAGAATATTTAATAAAAATTATGTATGGAAAACATTATATATTATCAGCATATAATAATAGTTTGATTCTATCTGCTGTTATGTCACAAATACCCTTCAACTGGATCATGAAGTTGGCCAATGATTTCAACATCAAACTAAAAATAAGGATTGTAAAAGTCATCTTGGAAAAATTCCATATCTTGATAGATGGTATAATTTTATTTTTAATTAACATGAAAGAGGATTTGAGTGTCTCATTTCAATCCAATTAATGAAAAAAAAATCCACTAGATTTGGCCAGCACTTGCTCCAAAAATTTCCATTCTACTATATCAAAAGCCTCTCTCCCAGCCAACAAAACCAACATTGCTGATTTCAGCTTTTCTGTGGAATATCAGTTAGCAACCCAATTTTATCACAGGGTTGTCAACCTTTTATAAAATTAAATTTACATGGTGGCTCATCAAAGATAGTGTATGTGCTACTGTTATACTTTTTTTCATCCATGTTTATCAAGTAGCCAGTATTAATTACAACTTGCATTTTTACCAGTCTTCAAAATTACAATAATTCAAATTAATGAAAGAAAATTAGAAAAAAATTATTCAAAAGCTTCATTATAAACCTCCAATAATAATATGGCTCCAAACAATATGTGCCTTATTTTACTCAATAGGAAAGCAAATAGGATCAGGAATGTTATTATATATTTTACATCAACTATTATTTCCAGGATAAATAATTACTCTCCCATGGAAACCTGCAACCATTAGTGAAGCTCTGACTAGTTGCAATTGAAATTTTTAGCTCTTTATTATATAAATTATCACTACTCCTTTATAGATGATTCTGCTGTATATTACATCATTATACTATATCTTTAGGCACAATATTAATTTTAAACATATCTACTTATAGACATTAATTAAAGATAAAATTATTTTATATTTCACATTAGCTATTTTTGTTATTTTGTTATAAAATTTATAATTTTACTGAAACTACAAAAATGTTCATTATATTCATTCTTGTTTTTAAAATTTTGAATGTTTAATTGCCTTGATATCATAATTTGTATTATGTAATTTTAGTCAATGTTATAGTATATATGTTACATTACTATTTCAATGGGATAGCTATAATCCTATTTGTTAAATCTTTGTTTTGCTGCTTGATGACCAAATAAGGATGTTTGACTATAAACATAATGGGCACACACACAAAAATGCATATAACTTGTCAAACTTAGTCTTTACAAAGGTTCACATAATATCTGAAACGATTTATGTTTCTTTCCATAATAAGGTCCAAATGAAGTCCATTTTAGTACTATGGTATGGTGCTATGTGAAAATGATTTTATTTTAATTGCTTTGGTATTAGTTATTTTGAATGTTTTTGCTAGTTAAAGCATCACAAGACTGCAGGCCAGCCAGGTAAACAACCAGACCTGGTTTGCAACAAGGGAGAGTTGCATGCACTAGGTCAGGGGTGTCAAACTTGATTTCATTGAGGGCCACATCAGGGTTGTGTTTGACCTCAGGGGGCTGGGGTGAGTGTGGCCAGTGTGGCCATGGCCAGCTTGATGTCACTCACATCAGTGGCACCATTGGTGATCCCAGCACTCTGTCAGCGAAAATAGGCTCCAGATCTCCATTTTTGGTTGGGACAGCCTCCTGCAACTCTCTGCCAGAAAAAATGGACCTCACAAGGACCGCACGAGCCTCTCCCAGGCTCCATTTTTTTCTGGCAAAGGCACCACAGGCCGGTCCTTTGCTGTTTCCAGGGTGGCTCCACAGACCAGATCTAAGCCCCCTGCAGGGCAGATCTGGCCCCTGGGCCCTGAGTTTGATACCTTTAGACTAGGTCATGTACCCAGGGAGCTTGCCTCATCCTCTCTATCTGTTGGAGACTGGCCATTTTAAAACTTCTTTAAATAAGTAGGATTATCAAAATGTCTTTACAGAGTTAACCCAGCACAAAATATTCTGGACAGATTGCAACAATTTTAATTACTTAATTAAATGCATGATATTTAGAAGGAGCACTGCATTGGTTATGTAGAATAAATAAGTCTACATTCATGCTTCAACAATTCCTGAAAAGAGTGCAGTTGTGATAGTTATATATTTAGTTTCTATTATTGTTATTATTGCATTGTTAGGTTACTTTAATAAATGAATATAGTGGGAAGGTTGCTGAGTTTGATATCATGAAATGCCTGCACCACAGGCGTTGAGCGTTTGCTATGACCACGTTTTGGCTATTCTTTGGTGGCTTGTAATGGGTTAAATTCCCCTGGATACTAAATTATCCAATTGCGGTAAGAGATGTAGTAGCAATGGCACATCTGATGACTAGGATTGCTTGGTTAGTGGCCCAGATTTTTGTCTCTGTCCTGCTTATCCTCTGTCATGTAGAGACTTTCCTTTTAAATCTTCGCTATTACTGTTTGGCAGAGGAGACTGTCATTCTGAAAGACTGAATGACCTTCTTATTCCCCATTTTTTTCTCTATGGAGATAAGTTGTTTTATATTCCCATTTGGCCACAGAGAAGCCAGTACATTCCCAGAATGAACAGTCAGGCACATGAACAGTAAAAAAAAAAATCTGCATTGACTGTGGCTGAGCTGAAAGGAAAAAAGTCCTCCTCTCCTCTTCCCTTCTTGTAGCCAAATGCTACCATTCAGATCAGCACAGGCTATCGAATCAACAGCATGGCTGCCAACAGCAGCAGAGGTAAGAGAGGAATGTAGCGGATGAGTTACTGAAAGCAGCAACAGAGCAAGAACTGAAGCGTCTTCTGAGAAAGCCTTGCAAGCATTTGTATAGTCTGTTTGCATTCATGTAGATGCATATTTGTTTCTCTTATGCAAAGGGACAAGTGGGGAGATGGTGGAAGGAAAATGGAAGGATCTTCTGCTGAAAGGAAGAGAAACCAAAGCTGCTTGTGATGCCAAAGAAAGAATGCTCAATATGCAAAAGCATCTGTTATCTCTTTTTTGACAATAATAGGTAGATGTGGGAAACAGAGGATAAACAAGGAATCCGCTCTTCATCACTGGCTTCATGTAATCATTACTGAAACTGAAGGTTCTAGAAAAACTAGCTATCAGGGCTTCAGCTATGATTTCCTAAGAGCCTGCAGAACTGAAGAGGGGTGATTAAACTGTCTTTGTTTCTTTCTGTTTCTGTTCACAGCTGTGGCTCCAAAACTCAAGAAACTAAAGAGCCTAAATGTAGAAGTTGGAGCAAAGGTTTCTTTGAAATGTGAGGCAAGCGCTGGAAATCCCCAGCCATCCTACAAATGGTTCAAAGATGGCAAAGAAATTAAAAAGAGCAAAGATATCAGAATAAAATATGGGAATGGAAAGTAAGTAAAAACAGGTGCTTTTTCATCTTAAAATTGTAAAAAAAAATCATAAACGTTCTTAACTATTATTGATATAATTGTCATAAACATGACTGAATGGTCAATTTCTAAGTAAAGTAATGTTTACAAAATAGTTATGGTTCTTGTTTGTGAGCAAGATGTATTCATAATATTTTCAGAGGGTTTATTTATTTCAATATTACAAGGTGCAGCAATAGGTGAGGGAAGGCTTTCTAAGGTAAAACATGTGTTACAAAATGGAAAATCCAACAATTTCATTTTGTGGACTGTCTAGAGCAGAATAGTAGAAAATTCTGTGAGTTGACTTCCATACAGCTTAAAGCTGCTGAGGTTGGGAAGTACTGTTACAAAGCAAGAAAGCTCAACTATTTTTGCTGTAATATTTTGTTTAATCATGCATGGTTAAAAGAGGCAGACAAGCTGCCAATTATTTAGGATTAGGAGTGGTGGCATGTTCCTCCTCAGTTTGTCCTCTGGATAGACCATGTTCTCTATCTACCTTAAATTTTTGTGTGATGAAGGCAGAGCCAGATAGCCTAAACTGGTTATCCATCTGGGTTTTGCACAGGCCTAGAAATCACTTAGGTGATTAAGTGAAACAAATAGTGTCTCTTAGAAATGGGTCATTTTGCTTTCTGCTTTTTCTTTTGGGTACTTTTAATGGTATTTAATGATTACTATTTCTTGGTGCACAATTCCACAGAATTAAATTCATTATAAAGTTCTGATTGATACCAACTTGGACTATGAACATTGAATTCTCTATAATGCTGAACACCTGACTTCTCAGATCAAGCCAGGCCATTGTAGTTGGTAAAAGTTAGCAAGAAAAATAAGGTCAGCAGACTTCCCAGCACCATATGAGGCAGAGTACAGTAGAGACAGTTCTATGGATGTTCATACATTGTGAAGGACTTGGCTTCATGCATTGCCGTCACTATTTTGACTTTAGCTCAAGTAAATTCACTGGCCAAATTTGCTGGGAAAGAATGGCACTGAATATACAGTAGTTCAAGATACTAGCTTTAACATGGCACAAAGTGAATTTGTGCTCCTAATGGAAAAACCTTGTTTTAGATTTTTTTTTTAAATGAATAGAATAGAAAGAAAGCTTCAGAGATAGATAACAGACATCTCTGAAAGAATTAAAACATCCAGTTTCAGAAAAAATATGTGGATAGTTAACCCCTTTGAACTTTTCTTTTTTCAAAAAAATAAAGCTGAAATTGTATAATTTATTTCTATATTGGATAAAAATTATGTATATTTTAGATAGATCTGAAGCTGGCAATTTGTTTGAAAGAAATGTGAGTAGGATTTTGGATGGTTTTGGACAGAATTAAAGGGCCTTTTCTACAGAGCATTATTTAAGCATATGTTCTGATTTGGATCTGGATCATAAAATATCCCAGAGATTTCCAAGAGTAATTTGGAATAAATGCATTGCTATTGACGCATGTTTTAGTATTTTTCTTGTAGGAAAAGGACTTCTTACAAGGAGAGTGATTGGAAAGCTTCTGAGGGACTGTCCTTTTTGATTAAAGGGTAAAATCCTTGTATACCTTTTCTGCCTATTCTCCCCACCTGGCATTTTTTGAGGAAATTTAAATATTTTTTGAGTATTTGTCATTTTGTAGTAATCCAAAATGTCAGATTATTCCAAGCTTCCTGTTCAGTTAAGATACTCTGTATCTGCAGTTTTCACTCTTTTCCTTAAGCCCCTATCCCACTGCACCAACGGATGCAAAGAGGATTTAAAACGTTAAAAAAAGCTTGCCATCCATTGGAAAACGTGATGCATCCATTGCATACTCACTGCATACGTGTTTCATACGCTTTATCCCTCCAGCATCTGTCCACTGAGATTTCATCCGCCCAAGAAGTTTTGAGCTGCACAAAACTTTGTGAAAGGATGAACTTTCTGCCGCGTACGATATACATCTGCGACATATACGGGCAACAAATGTTCTATGTCCATTATCATCCGTTAAACGTCCGCTGTATCCTCTCGGAATCCTCTGGACATGCTCGTAACTCACATCTGCTGCAGCTGAAAATGGAAAGAGGGAGGAAACGAAAGGTACACGGAAGGTCCACACAGCATTAGTAGCACGGAAACAGAAAGGATGTAAGCATATGCATCTCGTATATAAAGGATTAAAACGGACAAAACGTTTGTATCTGGGATGTATCTC
>BHFT01006841.1:0-26335 GCA_004320025.1 Laticauda laticaudata | reverse complement strand
AGACAGAAACATATAAAAGGGCTGTCGCGGCTTGAGCAATGTTCCGTTTCTTTACTGTGTTGACAAATAAACACTTTGTTGTTGGAACCCGGTCTACCTCGTGTTTTTCCGGACGGAACACATGAAACAACTTATAACAGCATAATGAAATGTGATATTGATATCCATAAAAATATTTATGCCAATAATGAGCTTTCTGGAGGAACTACCATGTACTCTGGTATTGGTGATTATATGCAGAAAGATATCACAGCACTGGCTCCAAGTACTATGAAAATTAAAGTAAATATTATGTTTAATATTCATCTAATAGATATTTAATAGTGTAGTCGTGAAATATTATCTTGGATTTTTTTTAAAAAAGAATGTTGTTTTCATATAATGTCCGATTTCTGTTCAAAGAAACAAATAAAAAGTTTTATGAAGAAAGATGCAGATATTAAAGATAGAGAAATCAGAATCAGTGGCATAGATTCTCTGGTTAGGATTCATAGATTCATAATCTGTTGGCCTTGGGCCATTATCTTTGCAATAATTCAATTATATGAATTATTGATTCAATAATTCAATTATTTGATACAATTATTACAATACAATACAATACAAAAATTATTTACACACCTCACTTGCTATACATCTTAATGATACACTCTTATCTTTCTTGACACTGGAATACACAAATTTAGCAAATGTTCTATCTAGTTTTAAACTGTTTTTCCTAGAAGGCCACTTTTTGCTTTAGCAAGAAGTGATACTTCAAAAAAAGTGACTTTTTAATTCTTAAAATAAAATTTCCATAACCTTTTTTTCTTTCCCACCTTCCTGAATATAGGAATATATTTGGATCACAAGATAAACTACAAGCTTGTTGGCTCCTTCCTTGAGTGGCAGGATATGGCCATCTGTTGTTTGTGGCTTTCTGTATCATATTCTGGGTGCTGGTGCAATTTAATTAAAGAACATTGTTCGTTTTCTGGCTTATTTATAGAGCTGTCTGGATGATACAGTAACCTCAAGAGGTGCACTTAGTCCTCAATTTACAATCACAATTGAGCCCAAAATATATGTTGCTAAGCAGGGCAGTTGTTGTTTTTAGATAAAGTTTTTTTTATTTTTAAACACAAACATACACATACAAAAACATAAAATCCTCTTCCATTTTATATACATACAGTGTGTCANTCAGTTATTAATCATCCATGACGAAACTATTTATTCCATTGTTTTATACGAGATGTTCCACATTTTATCTTAAAATTTATGTTATACTTTCAACCAGTGGTTATATATATCTGTATTATGTTTTATGTTAATCTATTAGATTTCTATCACAAAATTATCTAGTCTATTATATTACCATGCCTTTTTATCCAACCATTGATAAAACAAATCCCATATCATATAAAATTGCTTATCTTCTTGTTCTCTAATTTCAAAGCAGGGCAGTTGTTAAGCGAATCACTGCAGATGTAAAGTCAGTGAAGTTAGCTTTTCTAATGACTTTGCTTGTCAGAAGGTCATAAAAGGTGATCTGATAACTCCAGGACACTGCAGCTGTCATAAATATGACCCAATTGCCAGTTTTGATCATGTGACCATGGGGATGCTGCAACGGTTATAAATGTGAAAAATTGTCATGTCACTTTTTTTCAGTGCTATTATAACTTTGAACGGTCACTAAATGAATGGTTATACTGTAAGTTGAGGACTACCTGTACTGTGAACCAGTCATACCGCTCAGGAGTAAGGATAAAAGTCTTATTGAATAACACAAGTGTGATTGGTATGTTAGACTCAGATATATACAGGGATGGGCTGCTACAGGGTTCGCACATGTTCGGGCGATCCTCTAGCTAAGATTCTGTGCACTTCGGTGAACCAGTAAATTCCATCCCTGGCTGGCCCTGTCTTGCTCTGCCCACCCCACCCCGCCCTCCCAGGAATCCCATGCAACCTGTTTTGGATGCCAGATAAGTACAGAGCTTGTATGGAGGCTCGGGGTGTGTGTGAAAAATGAGCCCCCTAGAGGCTGAAATTGGGCCTGTTTCCAGCCTCTGGAGGCCAGGGAGGCTTTTTTTGCCCTCCCAGAGGCTCGAGGAAAGCCTCCAGAGCCCAGGGAGGGGGAAAACAGCTCCTATACCAGGGGGCAGGAGACTAACTAGGCCACACCCACCATGACCACGCCCACCCAGCAATCGGGCAGAGAACCAGTTGCTGAAATTTTTGAAGCCTACCCCTGGATATATCCGTAGATGCTGCTTTTCAAGTGCTCTTAGGCTGCTTTTATGTGACCTCCCTGAGCTTTTAGGATAAAGCAGACTATAAATCATTCAGTTTAAACTGAGCTAAAAAAATAAATAAAAGACCACCACATATAATTCATGAAGTAGATGAATAATTGTTTGTTTTAAACAATTGTCTTGGTTTTCATAGAACCTTATAATTATTGTAGATATTATAACTGCATGCTGCATTGTCTCCATTTTCTACAATAAGAATAAATGAAATTAAATAGAGGTCTCTTTAACCATCACTAGTGATTTCATTGACAGAGTTTTGCACACATATGTATATGTATATATACATGTACATATACATGTATGTTTACTTTTTCTAGTTGAAAAAGTAATACGTAAATACTCTGTTTGGATTGGAGGTTCTATATTAGCTTGTCTGTCAACTTTCCAGCAAATGTGGATCAGTGAAGATGAATATGAAGAAGCAGGTCTTTCCATTATTCATCACAAATGCTTTTGAGTAATTTATTAGAAAGGCTCCCTTGTGATTTCTCACTATTTTCTTAGGGAAGGAGAGTGTATTTTAAGGTCCCCCCCCCACACACTTCTAAAAATATAATAAATGGTTTTTCCAATTAATTAAGCGTTGTTTTCTGGTGCCTAAAATATGCATCAGATTTTTCATTCCAGTAACAAGCAAAGGGTAACTATGATAATTGGAAAGCTAATTCTTCATATTCTTTTTCCGCCCCAAGAACAAAATGTGCATTAGGAATTTTCCCATCCCTTTTGGGCTGTGAATTCAGTATTTTATATTTTGTAACAGAGTGGCCTGTTAAGTGTACAGTAATCCTTGACTTACAAGTTTTCATTTAGAAACCACTCAAAGTCATAATGAAAAAAATGTGACCGGTCTTTGCATTTAAAATTGTCACTGCATCCCCACAATCACATGATCACAATTCAGGTGTTTGGCAAACAGCATATATTTATGATATGTCCTGGGATCATGTAATCACCATTTTTAATCTTCACAGATGGCTTTTGAGAAGCAAAGTCAATGGCGGATTCACTTAATATTATATGATTCATTTAACAACTACAGTGGTTTGCTTAACAACTGGGGGGGGGAGTTGTAAAACTGAGTCCAATTCATTTACCAACCAGCTTGCTTTGCAGCCAATTATGACCAATGACCAATTATAATCATAAGTCAAGAACTATCTGTTAAGGCATCAGAGTAGAAACTGGGAAATCATGAGTTCTAGTCCATGGCACAAAATCTAATCTAGAATAGAATAACAGAGTTAGAAGGGTCAGTGGAAGTCTTCTAATTTAACCTCCTGCGTAGGCAGGAAACTGTATATTGTTTTCAGACAGCTGGTTCCAGTGTTGGACTATTCACAGCTTCTGGAGGCAAGCTGCTCCACTGATTAATTATTCTAACTGTCCGGAAATTTCTCCTTAGTTTTCTCCTTGATTAGTTTCCATCCATTGCTTCTTTTCCTGCCTTCAGGTGCTTTGGAGAATAGCTTGACTCCCTTTTCTTTATGGCAACCACGGAGATATTGGAACATCCAGGCTGAGATTACAATCAGCCTCGTACCTTTCAGCCCTGGGAATGGGCATCAGCAAACCATTTCTGAAGAAAACATTGGCAAGAAAATTGCAGGGAGGCATGATTGAACAGAAGAAAAACAAAACGAAACAGGAGGAACAACATTTGCACATACATGAAGAATTTTGTATAGCTTTTCAGGGGAATCACAGTCTTTATTCATAAAAGCCTATGAACTGGGCTGAGACTTACCCAAGAACAACAGGAGGGGGTATCATAGTTAAACTGATATGACATAATGGAATGCTTGCAAACATCTGAATGTCAGAAAAATGAATCAGAAAATTATTAATAATTAATAAATTTTGTATTAAAATGAAACTGCTTACTTACAGAAATCTCTCACTACAGAGAGATAGCTCTGGTGGCACCATCTTCCTATGTTCTGTTCAGGGAAGTGAAATGTTTCTTGGAATTTGTGATTTTGAAAATGAAATTTTCAACAAATTTGAGGTCTCCAATCTAATGATGGCAACTGGCATTTCTATAATGTATATGAATTATGACTTGAAACAACAAATATAAAATTTCTCACTGAGATTTTCAGAATATTATTCAGGGCAGTATTTCATCTACATTCAGTTTTAAGCCCCTGTCCCACTGCACTTATGGATGCAAAGAGGATGTAAAACGTTAAAAAAAAGCTTGCCATAAATGCTATGCATGCCATTGTGTACTCACTGCATTACGGTGTTTTCATACGTCCTTATCCCTCGAGCTCTGTTCCACTGAGATTTTCATCTGTGCAAGAAGTTTTGAGCTGCAACAAAACTTTGTGAGCAGATGAAACTTTCTGGCAGCGTACGATGTACATCCGCCGACATATACAGGCAACAAACGTTCTATGTCCGTTTTACATCCGTTAAATGTCTTCCTGTATCCTCTGCTGCATCTCCTGGCCTCCTCAACTCAATCCTCTGCAGCTGAAAACATAGAAAGAGGGAGGAACGTCTACACAGCGTTAGTAGCACAGAAAATAGAAAGGATGTAAGCCTATGCATCTGCGTATATAAAGGATTAAAATGGACAAAAATGTCTGTAATCTGGGATGTATCTCAGAATATTTAGGAGTCTGCAGTATGTCTACGAGTAGTGAGGACACCAAGCAGACTAACTGATATTTTCTATGAAAGGGGGAGAAAATCATCTGGATCTCAGTATGAAAGTCCAGCAGGGCCGTGGTGTACAGAAACTCTTTACCCTTGTCTTTGGTCTTCAAACATCATCAATTGTTCTCCACCATGGGAATCATGACACAGTCCGTATGATAGCCTGTGCCTCATTCTCAGCCAGAAACCAAAACCTGTTCAGAACTGGTTTCACCTTTTTATTAAACAGAAGGAGAAGAAGGAGACGTCAAGAGCTGTGGTGGGTCTGAGGATGGATCGTGAGAAGAATGGAGTTTTGGAGTGGTATGACCAGTGATGATGGAGCTGAAGGAATGAAGAGCCCGGTGCATTCCATCACTTCATGCAGGATTGCCACAGCCTGTTTGAGAGTTTGTAGAGGAGTCTGAGACCCAGGTTGACCAAAGGCAAACATCAACTTTCCGTCCCAGCCTGGACGCTGGACGAAAGGTGGCACTGACCTCTGTTTGCCACCCTGGCCCTCAGGACCACGTACGAAAAATGCAGTATGCTGGAGGGTGCAAACACAACACCATCAGCATTGTGGTCAGAGAAGGGTGGCCGGCCATCATTGAAGAATACGTGGAGGAGCTCCTCCAATGTCCCACCACTGAAGGAAGGCTGGACAAAAGTTGCGAAGTGTGGTATCAGAGGTGGAACTTTTCCCCACACTTATGTGGGAAAGCAATGTTGGTTTGGAGACATAGATGGGAAGCACGTGGCCTGCAAATGCTCCAACCCACTCGGGGTCACTTATTAAACTACAAGGGCTTTTCAGTATCATCCCTCTTGTGCCATGGTTGATGCTTGACTACAAGTTCATCTACATCGATGCTTCAGGCAATGGGTCAGCTTTCAGATGGCAGGTATACAATGCTAGTGACCTCAAGGATGGCCTGGAACGCAACTTCATTCATGGGTTTCCAAGATCCAGACCGCCTACCCAATGACAACACAAGATGTGCCCAACTTCATCTTGGTGATACGCGTTCCTCCCTTCAAGAACCTACCTCATGAAGCGCGTACACCTCAAAATACCTCACCCCGTGAAAGAGCGGATCTTCAACTCAGGCTGGTCCAGGGCAAAGACGGCTGGTGGAGAACGCCTTTTGGCATCCTGGCGCAACAGGTTCCAGATACTTCTCACCACCGGATTTGCAGCATCACCCATAGACGTGAGGAGCATCGTGGAAGGTTGCTGCATCCTGCACAATCTCATGCGCACGACGTGAGAGTAAGATTCGGCGCTACCCGGCAGTGTTGCAGAAACACAGCTTGTGAACCCGGCGTCAACAAGGGAATGGGGACCATGGACATGGTGAATGGAGGCAAGGACGAAACCCTGACAGACACTGTGGATGTACAATGCCCCAACAGAGCTTCACGTGAAGGGAAGAAAGCAGCCGCAACCTACTGAGACATGGTGGCAACTCCCCAGCTGGAGCAAGTGAGTGGCTAAAACAGGATGATAAGATGGTTTAATGGATGCTTCCTTGAGCCTGTCGCATAACACTATGAGATTGTGCCATATAATGTTGAGTGTCCTAAATGAATAGGGCATTAATAAAAGAGCTTTGTTTTTTTAAAATGTGTTGATCTATTGAATAAAATTGTTTTATTCGATAATAGAGGTCCATAATGTGTGGCAGCTGGGATGGGGGACCTACAGTCCCACTATGCTTTGCACTGGAAAGGTTTATCATATCCGCACAACTATCCTTAGCTATCCCACAAGCATGCAAAGGCTTAACCATTTGTTAAAAGTTTTAAACCAACACTTTACTAAAGGTAAAAAAATGAACCAAGTTGTCTAAGCAAAGATAACATTTATTTACTGTCTTAAGGTAAACTTTAAGATTTATTAAAAAACAAAAATGAACAAGTAAACTGAATAAGTGAGGGGGGGGGGGGGGGGGGGGGGGGGGGGGGGGGGGGGGGGGGGGGGGGGGGGGGGGGGGGGGGGGGGGGGGGGGGGGGGGGGGGGGGGGGGGGGTGTTAAGCCAAAGATAACCTTTATTAAGCTGTCTTAGGTATAACTTATACTTTATTAAAAAAACGCAAAATGAACCAAGTAAAGTGTCTTAAGCAAAGATAAAGTGAACAAAGTAAAACCAACTCAGTCCTCTACACTGTTCTCAGTCACTCCTGAGTCAATGTCCCTGGTCTCACTGGTTAAGCGGGCAGTGGACTGTGGAGGTGGCTTTGTGGCTTGAGTGCTGGTCCTGAGGCGCCATTGGGGTGCTTGGGCCCAAGAGTAAAAACAGGGGATGGTGTGTTCAGGAAGCTGCTGAGGCCTGACTCAGAGCTGTGAGGTTGAGAGGCCCCTCATCAAGGACCTGAAGCTGTGAGGCGCAAGACTGATGACGATTGTCGTATGACGGGGTTGGCTGGGGGTGGAGGAAGGACTAAGTGTAGTGGGGCTGTCCCTGGTCTGGCAGCTGGCGTTGAGGACTGGGCAGTGCTGCGCATCCGCATGAACTGGGCCTGGACTGGGAAGGTCTGTTTTTTGCTGTGGGAAGTCCTGGTAGTCATTAGCCTTGGTAGCGTGAGGGGCTGTGAAAGCTGTGGAAGGGCTCTGACATCGCCTGGGGTTGGAGGACATGACCTGGACTGGGTAAGGAGCAGCCTTCAAGCCTGGCTCTTGGTGCGTTGTGCAGAAGTGCTGTTATCTCTCCTTCATCACCTGGTACCTGGCCCTCGAGCAGCGTCCTGAGGGTGTGGCTTCACGTAGGTGATTGAAGTGTGGTGGCCGACAGGATCCTCTGGTCCAAGTGGACCATGTGAGAGAGAAGTTCGCTGCTGGTCCTTCATTGCTGTCCCTGATCTCCAACAGGACCTCTTGCGTTTCTGGCCCTCCAAATCTGCCTCTCTGCCTGCCATCCTCGGAGCTGGGGTGTGGCGGGTGGGTTGGCCTTCTGGTGGCTGCCTGCTCCTCGTCCATTTGTGACAGGGGATCTCCACAAGTCCGCGCACCATGGGGATGCAAGCGTCGGGTGGTCTTGTTTGCTGTGGGGCAACCTCTGAAGACACCTGCCGGGACAGGGTAACTGCTCCTGCCTGCAGAAAGAGCGACTTGGCTGCGTCTGGGGCTGTCTGAGGCGACAGGGCTCTCAAAAGGGGCCTGCTCCCGGTAGCGATCTCACCCTCCAGGAAAAACTGCACTTGCCCATGACATAACAATTCTCCCGGTCAGTGAGGGCTGGACAGCGGCGCTGCCGGATTTTTTGAGATGTAAGCTTGCCATACCAGTGTGCATGTGCTTCCACCATCCGCAAGGCAGTCTTCTGCAGTGTACGCCCAGGCTCTCTGCGCTGTCTCTCCAAGTTGCCTGCTTCTTTCTTGGCTGTCGCGATAGAGTCTGTGGCCCTTTTTCCCAGTACTCGTTCTCCCTCAGCCATCTCCAGCACCTCATACCTGATGCTCCTCAGAAACAGTGTACTGTTTACCACTCTCCCTTCTCCTTCCCTTCGCCTCTTCCTCTCTCTGGCAGGGGCTTCAGCAGGGCCTTCAGGGGCTTGAGCAGCAGGGCCTTCAGACAGCAGAGAGCTTTGAGGGGCCGTTGGGGCTGGTCCCACCACAGCAGCAGCAGCAGCGCAGGCAGGAGGAGGAGAGGTTCAGAGTCAGTGCCAGTGGGGTGGGATGGGTGTTCTGTCCTTTCTTGCCAGGGCGTGGAACGAGTAGGCACAGGCCTTCCTCTTTTCTCCCTGAACTGACAAAACCATGGCTGTTCTTCCTCGCCGTGTCAAATGTGGCAGGCACGTCTTCCCCTGAATGCTGACTGCATTGCGTGCTGCATCCTTTTATATAATCCGCCGGACGCTGCACAATTCATACTCCCCGCGATGCACAGTGAAACCGCTTTGCATCCCAATATACATCCGTGCAGCATCCGTTTTCTTCCTATAAGGTGTCCATGATGCCATACCGGGCGTCATTTGCTAATGCATTCGTGCCCCCTTCCGCTTATGCGTCCACTTCGCGCAATTCTCCTCCGGAACCCGCTTCTTGGACGTTATCCACTTCGCATCCCGCTGTCTTCCGCTAGGCTTCCTATTGAACATCCACTTAACATTCCTCGCTAGCTACTATACTACCGTCGTCCGTTCTTTTCCGCTCTGTTTATGCAAATTTTTTGCCACTTTTTGGAGGCGATGAACAAGGATGGAACGGATGGAGCCACCCCCAAAATTTTGCTCGTCCGCTGTGTCCTTTATGCATACGTTTTGCGTCTGTCGGCCAGTGGAACCTAGCCTTTATCTTAAATTAGAACTAGCTCAGTCAATGAATTGTTTATGCTTAAAATTGCTGGTAACCAAAATTTATTTTTTCCTCTAACTTTCAATGTCATTTGAACTATACAGTAAAATTAAAGTTCCTGTTCAAGAAATTTTGGCCCCCAATCACCACCTTCCAAAGCACAAACTCCCAAGGAATTCATTAAGAACAATTGTTTCCCAGACAATATAGTTTATTATATGCTTTTGCATTGGAGTTTCATTCTATTCTTCTTCCAGGAAGAATGGTTCTTAATAGCAAAAGCATTCAGACTTATATACCACTTTACAGCCCTCTCTAAATGGTTTACAGAGTCAGCATATTGCCCCCAACAGTCTGGCTCCTCATTTTACCAATCTTGGAAGGATGGAAGGCTGAATTAAGCTTGAGCCTGGTGGGATTTGAACTACCAAATTGTAGGCAGTTGGCTGCAGAAATTGCTTGCAGTACTGCACTCTAACCTCTGTGCCACCACAGCTCAATAAGCTTGGACTCTCTTCTAAAAAAGTCTAAAGTTACAGCTGGGCAGAAATTCTTTTTCATCCTAGTCTTGGAGGATAATTAGTATATCCGGAATGGGATATTGCATTCCCAGGGATGAAGGGATCAACTTATTCACCAATGCATCTGAGGGCGGGAGAAGAAATAATGGGTGGGAGAACAATAAGAGACAACCAACCAAGAATTGACAATAAATTTTCTGACAGAACAATTAATCAGCGGAATGGCCTTCCTCCAGAAATTTTGGTACTCCATTTTCAAGAAGAGAATGAGCAGCCGTTTGTCTGGAATGATATAGGGCTGAGCAGGGGGTTGAAGTAGAAAATCTTCAAGGTCCCTGCCAACCCTATTATTCTATGTTCTGTATAAATCCCAGCAACTTCATGATTGGCCATATAATCTGGTGCTTCTGGGAATATATTTTGGTAATGTTTGGAGAGCAATACATTTTCCAGAGTTGCACTACATCATTCAGGCTACAGTGCTGTTCACTTTCTGGTCTCCCTTTAGCAGGGATGCATATTAGAATCTTGGACCTTTATGTCTTTGCTTTGGGCTGCCATTATAAGCACCTAGTAAATGTATCTAACATACATAGCATTTGAAAGGTAGAAACTGCAGCCTAATCTTTTGATAAATGGAAGGACACATGAAGTGATGATAGGAAGTCAGCAAACTGGTTGATTTTTTTTAGCCTATTTATTTTAGGGGGCATTTGGATGAGTTTAAGTCATGAAAATCTTCTAGAGGAACACAGTTTACATTCTTAATTTGTAACCATAATAAAACCTAGCAAGAAGCTGACTGAGGAGATCTTTTGGGTTGTTTTAGTGGATCTTAGAAATAAGACTCTCAGGAGACAGTAGTTCCATTATTCTTAAAGTTATCCTGTTTAAAGCTGAAAGTTACCCTGAAACCTTAAAAAGTGAGATGAATCATACAGTCAGTTTTAGTCATAAGGTCTTCAAGGGAGATTATATTCATGCAGAATCTTCTATTCCCCCTTCCAGTCTGTTAGTGCTTGAGTAACTTGTAGTACTATCCGATATGTGCCTATCTACTCCAAATTATCAAATTTAAGAGGACTTACTCTCATGCAAGTGTATATGGGATTGTGGTTTCTGTGGGTTTTAATTCTGCTGCTGTTTTTGTTAGACAAAAATGAAAACTTATAAATGAAAATAATATTTCAACATATTTTATCATAATTATTGCTGCTTTTAATGAGCATATAATTAACTGTGTAATGCTAATGTGGTTTGCATTAATTGCAAAGCTTTGATTTACCTATTAAGTAGGTATAATTAAGCAACCAGATTGGTCTGGTTTAATCTGTTTATGAAAATCATTTAGAATTTACTTACATTTGAGGTGAAATTTGTAGCAAATCAAAGTGAAGGGAAATGAGAAGAAACATAAACTTTCATGGCATACTTTTTTATCACTCAGATGTACATATCTCATACAGTTCTCATTATTTAAAAATTACTATTGATAATGTCCAGCTTATTTTGCATCCAACACACTCCAATCAAGCCCTGTATTCAGATCAGAGAAAGGATCCATGTTATTCAGTTCAGCTAGCAAAAAAACAAAACATAAAACCCCCTCAAACCCATGATGTTTATTCAGAAAATATTAGGAGACATCAAAACTGAAATTATAAACAAAAAGCAAATAAAAGCAATGAGAAGAGGTGCGAAGAACATATAAGAGATTTTTAAAAGGCACATTATCTATATCAAAAGAACAGAATGTTCCAGATCACTGGAAACAACATGTCCGTAATTAACATAGATGGTCCCAAAGAAAATATGTAATCTTTTTATGGACATAACAGCGGCATAATAGAGAGGAAAAGTGGGACACTATGTGATTGCTCTTATATTCTGCACCATAAGGGGAATAATTAGATGGACAATGATATGATGAATTCAACATTCATCACACAGGGAATGGGAAAGTTTCAACAGTCTGATCCTACAAGGAGAAGAAACACCTGTTTGTTTAGAGATAAACTATTGTGTGTGCGATCTTCAATCTGACCTAAAGAACTCAGGTTATCCTTGATTTTAAAAAAATAGAATTGCTGTTGTTTTCAAGTTTATGCACATGAATTACCACAATTTTCCGCAGCCTGTTGGAAAATGTTTGAATTAGAACTACCATTATTTCTGCTTCAATCTATGTGAGGCGTAGTACAAGAAGTCTTCACTTACCAACCATTCATTCAACAACTATTCAAAAGTATGATGGTAATGAAAAAAGAGACATATGACTGGTCTTTGAAGTTGCATCCTTCACAGTTTGTATGAGTTAGAGTATTTATTGATATTTACTGTATTAAAAATTAAAATTGAGGCATTCACTGACACACTGCTTCTTATGACTTTTAAAAACTGGGCACTAGAGAAGACAAAAAATTTTAGATACAGGAAACGTTCCCCCCTGCAAAAAAAAAAAATCAAATAATGCAAAATATTACAACAAAGAAAACACTGAAGGAGACGCTTGAAAAATGAAATCAGAAAGTGATACCCACAATATCATCATTGTCAGTAATAGTGCCTGCTTCTATGGATAAAATATGTCAAAAATATGTTATTGATGAAATGACAAATGTAGAACAAATTTTATCTGATAAGATAGAAATGGAATTGAAAGTATATTTACAACTGACAGACCAAAAGAATGACTTAAAAAGGAGTGTTTCACAGTATCTACAAATGACTGATGGTTTAAAATTTCAAGAGGAAATACCAATTATTAATCAAAAGATGACAACTCAACTATGATTTCAGTTGGATTTATAAAGGAAGCTTGTTAAAGTTTTGAAGAACTCTATGTAATGGGGCAAAGAAGACATGAAGAGAATTGATGACAATATTTGAATAAACTAAAGATTAAGACTGTTAGAAGCAAAAGGAAGGAGTATAAAATTGGTTTATTTGAGAAAGGTTCAATCAAGATACGTTGTTACTTCTCACAACCCTTTGTGGACTTTCTACTGAGACCAGGAATGAAAAGATGATGCTTTATAGATTTATTTAAAAATAGGAGATATGGTATGGGATAAAGAAATAGCTCTTTGGAACCTTAGAGGAAATGAAGAGTTGCTAAATTTGTTTATACTTGTGATGAAGGTTGGAAGTTCTTTTTTATGTATTTTTTTCTTTTTTATATTCTTACTGTTCTCTTTTTTCTTTTTCCTTGTATCTTTTCCTCCTTTCTTTTCTCTCCTCTTTGTTTAACTTTAGATTTTACTATTATAATGAATATTCTTAATTCTTATTGCAAACCACCTAGGGTCACTAAGGTGAGATGGGCAGTATAGAAATGTGATAGATAAATAGATATGAGTGAGTGAGTAAGAGAGAGAGTGACATACACATATAAAATTTATTTCTGAAACAGATTCGGTTCATAGGTATTTATCTTTTAAAATTTAAAACATTTGCTTTAACTAAAGGAAGAATCACTAAATTGTTTAGAATCAAAGTTATTACCATTTGATATGTAACTTGTAGAAAAAGAGAAAATGTACTTAGAAACAAAAAACATTATGGTTATTTGCAGCATCCCATGATCACATAACTGTGATTTATAATGTTTTTGCCAAAAAACAGCATTTACTTGCACTTTTGGACAAAATGTCCTGAAGAGAAAAATGGGCTCACTTAACAACTGGAGTATTCACTTAATGCTCATTCCAGTCATAAGTCAAGGACTATCTGTAACCAGTGAAAACACTAGGTTAGAAACCAAGAGACTGTGAATTCTAGTCCTGCTTTAGACAGGAAAACCAGCTGGGTGACCCTGGGCCAATCACTTTTTCTGAGCCCAATCCTCCTAACAGGTTGGTAGTTGTGGGAGAAATAGGTGGATGAGGAGTATTAGGTATGTTCTCCACCTTGATTTATTTATAAAAATAATAAAGGCAGGACCAAATTAAATGAATAAAAAACTGGACCCCCAGTTTTATATTTTCTCAATGAACTGAAATCAACCTAATTCATTATTGCCATATGATGTCCTTTTCCCAAAGCCTCCAGGAATCTCTTTCTCTCTCTCTCTCTCTTTTTGGTCTCTTCAAGTCAGTGTAACTCTTGGAAACTACCTGGAAAGATCCCTGCAGTTTTCTTATCAAGCTTCCTAAAGTAGTTTGCCATTGCCTCTTTCTTAGGTCTCAGAGAGAGTGATCAAGCTTACACAACTGGCTTTGTGCCTAATGCGGAAATAGAATCTCCAAGTTTGCACCAGGTAGCCACCACAACATTCTCTTTGCTTGTCAAGAATGACCAGCAAAGCTGAAAAGATGACTCAATTTACTTTGGGGAGCTTCACATCATACTGTAATTTTCACCTGCTGTTAGGCTTAATTATTAGGCAGAAGAACACTATCCCTGCTGTCTCAAAAGGCTACTTCTCTGTGATCAGCTTCCACATGGTTTAACTTGAAAAGAACATTTCAATGAATCAACAGTATAGGAAGCAAATGGTTGTCCCCTGTCATGTCTGAACCAGATTTTTCCTGGAAAGTATGTTGTAGTTGATTTTTGCCCAAGAGATGGTGGGACATTTAAATATTGTTCCTCAGTTCAGATTCCATTGACAGTTGACTTTTACCTGTGGTGCAAACAGAATGTAATTGATCATACTCTGCTTAACCATGAGTAGAAGAGGATGGGGAAGTGATTTTTCAGATGAAGGCGGGGAAAGCAGGTGATAGTAAAAATTTCCATTTTATACAGCACGCAAAGTTACTGTATTGGATTTAGATTTACTAGGATGGGAAAATTTCTTGAATTTCTGAACAGGGGACATCCTTAAAGAATAAAGTATTGAGTGTTTTCCAGGAGGTGAATTAAAATTTGAGGATCATTTGGCAAATTGGGTATTTGGGGAGGACATATATCAAGCTAGAGTTTTGTCCCAGGAAAATACCTGCCACAATACTATGTAATTATGCATTTATAAGTTTATATTCTGCCTTTCCTCCAGAAAAGGTTGTGTCCATAATAGTCTAGTGAGGTTCTCGGGGTATCTGTGGACCTGTCTTGAACCTATATTTTCCCCATCTCTGTCTGAAGATCCAGAAAGGTGGAGAAATATGCAGCCCCTTCTCAGTGAATATTTTCTTGGTCTGTGTGGGATTACAGACAGAGCAAGATCATTTTATCAGTGATGCACTACAGTATGTCCCTTAAGGGACCTGTACATTGGTGTGGTATACTGTATAGTGGCATACAGAATAACACAGTTGGAAGGGACCTTGGAGTTCTTCTAGTCCTATCACTTCTTCAGGCAGGAAACCCTATACTATTTCAGATAAATAGTTGTCCAATCTCATCTTAAAAACCTCCACTGTTGGAGCATCCACAACTTTTAGAGGCAAGTCTTTCCACTGATTAATTGTTCTAGCTATCAGAAAATTACTCTTAGTTCTAGCTTGCTTCTTTCCTTGATTACTATAGTTTACATCAATTGCTTCTTGACCTGTCTTCAGGTATTGAACCTTGACAGGTGCATTGAAGAATAAGTTGATATCCTCTTTTTTGAGGCAGTCCCTTAGATATTGGAACACTTAAAATTAGAAAAAATAGTCTTTTTCCAGAGTTGCTAGATTAGAACAAATTTTAGACAGGCAGGTAGGCTTCGAAGAAGAAAATAAAGAAATTACCCCTGATTTTTAAATATATGTAAATAAAAGTAGAAAGATAGAAATTCTCCAAGAGCAGCATCCAAGAATGTAAATACGAATTTATCTGAAAGTCTCACCTGTTTCATCCCTCTCTCTGCCAAAGCAACTTCTTTTGTATTTAGAACTCCTTGTTTTGTAGCTATATTCATCGGACCAGCTGGGGCTAAGGCTTGGATGCTTAGAATATGAATCTACATCTGGGCAGCTGATTTCATTTTCTCTGTGGAAGGAACTTGATTAGGCTGTGAATATATTCCTAAGTAAATCAGTGCGGATACTATTAAAAAATTAAAAGCCTGATATATTTTGAAACATGAATTAAGCCTATGCTGAGAGCAGGGCAAAAGAAATGGAAAAGGGAATCAGATCTGACAGATCTCTTTTTCTGCTAAGCATGTCCTTCCAATTTAACTTGTTCTTTGTTCTGCCCTGATTAAATGTTTTGATGTTTCTGATTTGTACATGACTCCTTCCATGCCTTAAGAATTTTAGCACCAAACTGAAGGTTTATCTTGGTAAAATAATCTTGCATCCTTCAAGTACCTGTTACACCTTTTTTTAGAGCCTCAGGAAGTCTTCAGCAGAGTTTTAAGGCCCTGTCCCACTGGCCGATGGACGCAAAACATATGCATAAAGGACACAGCGGATGAGCAAAATTTNATGATAAACGGACATAGAACGTTTGTTGCTTGGATGTCACGGATTTGTTGCTTGGATGTCACAGCGGAAAGTTCATCCGTTCACAAAGTTTTGTGCAGCTCAAAACTTCTTGGGCGGATGAAATCTCAGTGGATGGATGCTGGAGGGATAGAGCGTATGAAACACGTATGCAGTGAGTACACAATGGATGCATCATGTTTTCCAATGGATGGCAAGCTTTTTTTAACATTTTACATCCTCTTTGCATCCGTTGGTGCAGTGGGACAGGGGCTTTACCAGCAACTAGTAAGTTACAAGGATGTTCTAATAGGCTTATAGAATTATTTTACTGGGGAGGGGGAAAATCCAAACCAAAATGATCAATGCAAAAATAAACAATATAAAAATCAACCATTCAAAACAACTCAATAATTAATACTCATCACAAAAATCATAGGCATCATCATTCAGTCAGAAAAATTGCATTATGATTGCAACAAAGAAGCACTGATTGCAAGACACTGGGCGCAAAGATTGTAATGTGAGACCCACGAAGCATCTTAGAGATGGTACCCACAAATGGGCCAGTGCTACTAAAAAGGCTTTCTTTTGGCATTAATGTTGCCTCATTTTGTGAGGGACCTTTCAAATGAAGCCTTTAAAGTCTTGATACATCAATATAGCAGGATGGATTTTTTTCAGTCTTTATCTAAGCCATTTAAAGTTTTTAATGGTTAAAACCAGCATGTGAAGATGGGTTCTGAAAAAGACCAGCAGCAAATCACTTTGTGTAATTGATTGCATGGCTAGTTGTCTTCTTCTGGTTTAATTATAGTTTGTAGACCATTTTCCAAGTCAACCATTTTGCCACAGTTGAAGCATGTAGCAATTAAGCAGCTACTGTAATTGTAAACATGTCCAGAAGGTTAATAAGTAGACAGATCCTCTGAGTTTTAGATCAGTTGAAGTTTCAAAGATTACAATCAACAACTTAACTTCAGCTTCATAAACAATTGGCATGCAATTCATAAGAATGGTATGATCCCAAACTTTTAATCTTATTCTTCAGAAGAGGATGAATTCTGTTGATTGCCTCAAGCTGGTCCTATTTTGATTTGGCATCACTTCTATCAATCTGATAGGATCTCGATGTCTTCACTTTCACCCACCCATTGTAGAATCCCTATGATATCAGCCCTTTCCTTACAGTTTGGGGAGAAAATAGTGTTGAGTGATGTCACAATATTGAGAAAAAAGGAAGGGGAATTTCATTCATGCTGCTTACTAAACAAGCTATCTGTCAGCCTCCCAGGCAAACCAGACAGGAAAAACAACAAGATAAACTAATTCTATTTAATTGTAAGGCTACATTAACAGAACATTGCAAGCCTAAAGGCATAAATTTTCCTTCTCCACTTTTAACTAATTGGTCCATTATGATAGATCTCTCCTAAGGTTTTTTCTCTGAACATTAAATGACTGTGAACTCCTGTCATCTAATTATTTCCTAGGCAGCATTTTCCCCCCTCCTTTTCCCAAGATCATTCATACATTCTATTATTCTACCAGTCCAAGGTGGCATGTTTGCACACATTTATTTGAAAAAGAGAAAATATATATATTGGACAGAAGATGGATCCATGTGTATAATGTTGTACATATTTCATTATTAGAAACTGACTAAAGTTCATCAGTTTTTAAACTCCATTTAATTTTCTTGATGGTGGCCCTGATGGAAGTTTCACACATGTTAACAAAAGGGAGGATACTCCTGATTTGTGTGTATTTACTGTTTACTTAAAAATCCTCCCTAGAATAGTCCCTGAGTCATGGTATGATTATTGTTTTTCCTTACTAAGCAATTCAGTGGCAACCCTCAGACAATTTGCATGTCTTGCAATGACCCAGTCAAATCAAAGATTGTGTTACCTTGCAGTTTTGAAACACCTGATTCTGGGATGTAATAATTTGTGCACACAGACTGTCCATGTATCTCTGCCAGACACTATTTGCACACTGGTTCCATTTTTTCTTTTCTTTTTCTCATTTTCCCCAGCCCTCTTGTGAAAAGACTGTTTAATTCCATATCATATGCTAAACCAGTAGTCGGTCTCACACTCAGAGTGAGCACTGAATTAACATGACATGACCCAGAGATGCAAAGGGATTTCTTTCATTACCCACATTCTCATGAAGTGGGGAACATAAGCTGTGTTTCCAGGACAACCACCAATGTGGCAAGCAGACTGAAGAACAAATTTTCTTGTGAAGGAAATTGGTTCAGACAATCTTCTTTTAAAAGGCATCCATGAAATACAAATAAAAAGAAATATATTTGCAAAGAACATTGGAAGTGACTATAGTAGAGTCAGGTAATTCTGAAAGCACCTTTAAGGACATTTCCTATTCTTCCAAACATTACAGCATTTAATGGCATTCTTGTTCAAATGAAAAGAACCTTTGGAAAAGGTTCTTGAATGGCCTCTCTCAATGCCTACCCTTCCTCATGACTTTTCCTCTGCAGGTTATCTATATCTACATAACATATAGCTAGAGGGATTTAAATTATTTAAAAGAAATAGACAAAATAAAAGAGAAGGTGGAGTTGCACTATATATAGGAAATAACTACATCTCTATAGAAATAGAGCACAGCAATGTGCTCTATCTAGGCTGCATAAATAGAGGGATAGAATCAAGATCACGTGAAGTGTTAATTCCAATTTATAATGCTTTGTTTTAGACCACACTTGGAATACTGCATCCAGTTTTGGTTGCCACGATGTAAAAAAGATGCTGAGACTCAAGAAAGAGTGCAGAGAAGAACAATAAAGATGATAAGGGGCCTGGAGTTAGAAACATATGAAGAATGGTTGCAGGAACTAGTTGTCAGCCTTCAAGATCTTCTACTATCGCTTTGCATCTTTCGGCTGTCATAAGAAACGGGGGGGGGAGGGAGGTAAGGGATAAGTCTGAGAAGTGAGCCCACATGATCATATTCACAACTTCTAATTGGAAGTTTCATCTGAACTATTGGGGTGGGAACACTTCCATCACTTTGTATATGCTGAATTGCGCGCCTAATTTCTCAGATTCAGAATTCTTTGGTTGCTACCACTTCACTTTCAGTAAAGATATCTTTTCTCAAATTAAAGAGTCTAAGTATTTCTTTCCTGGATTTTGAATGGAGCTCCGCCTGACATTATTCTGAATCTCTTAAAAACAAAAGGGGAGGTGAAGCCAAGGCCGGGCAAGCCATTGGAGTGGTCCATGGAGTGCCAAGCAGCTTTTGAAAAGCTAAAAATGACTGTTTGCTGCAGAACCAGTGCTAAAGCACCCGGATATGGAAACTCCTTTCGTGATTCAAGCCGATGCAAGTGATGTGGCTTGTTGGAGCAGTGTTACTTCAAATCAACGAGAAAGGACCGTTACAGCCTTGTGCGTATACCTCTCCCGTAAGCTGTCTGAAACAGAGAGAAGGTGGGCCGTCTGGGAAAAAGAAGCTTTTGCAGTTCGTTGGGCCTTACTGACCTGGAGACATTTCCTGGAAGGAGGCAAAACATCATTTGAGGTCATGGACTGATCATAAAAATTTGGAAGCCTTAAAAATGCCATGAAAGCTGTCCCCTAAACAAGTTCGCTGGGCCCAGTATTTCAAGCGGTTCAATTTCTCACTGAAGTACATTCCAGCAGGGAAGAACTTCATGGCGGATGCTCTCTCTAGACTGCCCCAATATAATAGTATGTGCCAGGAGGTGATAAGCCCAATTTGTCTCAACCAAACATCAGTGATCACCAGAGCCCAAAAGAAGAATAAGAAGTGGATTTATCGAATGGCCTAACCGAACGACTAAAAGAAGTTTTAAAACTGGACGAATGGTTCTGGCTCATTCAAGTGACTACACAGTTAGAGATGTTTGGCTTGGGTGGGACTAAGTTGTATGTGCCACAGGTGCTGAGAGGCAAAATACTACAACAAGCTCATGATTCTAAGCAGCTGGTCACTTTGGATTTGTGAAGACCTTAACCTGGTTAAGCCGCAATTCTGGTGGCCTACTTTAAAGAAGGACATTGAAGCTTATGTAGCTAGCTGTCCAATTTGTGCTTTGGCAAAGAGACCTCCTGGTAAGCCAGTAGGGTTGTTACAAAATGTAGCTAGACCAACGGCCCCCTGGAAGGAAAGCTCTATGGACTTTATAGTAAGAATTACCCAAAAGCAGTGGAAACACGGTCATCTGGGTAGTAACTGATTTGTTTTTCCAAACAAGTACATTGCATACCTTGTTCCAAGATTCCATCTGCTAAGACGCTGGCTAAACTGTTTATTTCACATATCTATAGGTTACATGGCGTTCTGGAATGCATAATCTCTGATAGAGGGGTCCAGTTTTACCTCAAATTTTTTGGAAAGAGTTCCTGAAGTTGATGGCTCCGCCTAGGGCTTAAGCTCTGCCCACCACCCTCAAACCAATGTGGCCTGTGAGAGGACTAACGCAATGTTAGAACAGTATCTTAGATGTTACATAAATTATCAACAAGATAACTGGTCCGACTTACTACCATTTGCCGAAGTGGCATATAACAACTCTGTACACAGTAGTACTGGATTTACTCCATTTAAAGTAGCTTCGGACAAGATTTTGTACCCATACCTGAATTCCTCGTGAAAAGCCTAACATCCATTCATTGGAATGAATGGATAACTCAACTCCAACTTTAAACTGGCCAGTGACACACAAAGCATTAGATGAGGTCCATCAAGCTCATAAGAAGTTTGCAGAACAAGAAAAAGATCTCCACAGCAAGTATATAAAGTGGGCGACAAAGTTTTCCTGTCCACCAGATACCTGCAGACCACCTCAAAGTCAAAGAAGCTTGGACCTAAGTATGTTGGTCCTTTCACAATTGAACGGATTATAAATCCTATAACAGTCCAGCTGAACTTACCGAAAACTCTTCGACGAATTCATCCGGTGTTCGCATGTTAGTTTGCTAAAACCTGAACGTACTTCGGACTTAAGACCCATCCAGGCTGACCCTCCCATACCAATACTGATTGAAGGCGAACAACATTTTGAGTTAAAGAAAATTCTGGACTCTCGCAAATGGAGGGGTCGACTCCAGTATCTTGTAGCCTGGAAACATTTCCCTTCTTCACAAGCCGAATGGGTTAACGAAACCGAAGTTAAAGCCCCTAAGTTGATCAAGGTATTTCGTTCCAAGTATCCTGATAAGCTTAGGATTGTATTCTTTTGTAATTGTTTAATGATTATTAATTGTCTTATTATTTTCTCCTCTCTCTCTTTAGGACTGATGGTTTTCCTTTTTCTAGGAGGGCCGAATGTCAGCCTTCAAGATCTTCTACTATCGCTTTGCATCTTTTTCAGCTGTCATAAAAAACAGGAGGGAGGGGAGGTAGGGATAAGTCTGGGAAGTGAGCTGGAGGTGTTACATTCTTCTGTTGTGTAAATGAGGGGGAAGCATACAATAGAGTTAGGTTTCTATTTCTCGCTTAGCTTTCTTTTTCTCTGCGCAACTGCAACCCGTTAACAAAGTATGCCAAGGTCAATGGACAGAGGCTCATCATCACCTGAAGATGCCTACATGATCATATTCACAACTTCTAATTGGAAGTTTCATCTGAACTATTGGGGGTGGGAACACTTCCATCACTTTGTATATGTGAATTGCGCGCCTAATTTCTCAGATTCAGAATTCTTTGGTTGCTACCACTTACTTTCAGTAAAAGATATCTTTTCTCTAAATTAAAGAGTCAGTAAAAGATATCTTTTCTCTAAATTAAAGAGTCTAAGTATTTCTTTCCTGGATTTTGAATGGAGCTCCGCCTGATACTAGTTTAATTAAAAGAAGGACTAGGGGAGACATGATAGCAGTGTTCCAATATTTCAGAGACTGCCACAAAGTAGAGGGAGTTAAGCTATTCTCCAAAGCACCTGAAGGCAAGACAAGAAGCAACGGGTGGAAGCTAATCAAGGAGAGAAGCAACTTAGAACTAAGGAGCAATTTCTTATCGGTTAGAACTGCCTTGAATGCATTTGGGCCAATATAAAAGAGAAAAAATGACATTGCCATAGGTATAGGCCACCCAATTAAACAGAGGAAATAGATGACAATTTTGCTAGTCAGTTAACTAAGGTATGTAGGAAGCACATCACAACAGTAATAGGGGACTTTAACTACCCTGACATCAACTAGGAGACAAACTCTGTGCCAAATGGAAGATCAAACAGGTTCCTGACAAACCTAATAGACAACTTTGTTTCCCAAAAAGTAGAGAAGGGAACCAGGGGTTCAGCCATTTTGGACTTCATTCTCAATAACAGAGATGAAATGATAGAAGGTGTTGAAATTACAGCAACCTTGATGGGGGAGTGCAATATTGCACTCATGCAATGTCATGCAATATTGGAATTCAACATTATGTTAGCACAAGGAATAGAACAAAATCAATCTACAATTTTCTTGTCATGATTCCAGCTAATTCACCAATATCTATAAGTTGGAGTTTTAGCACTAGAATATATCACTTTAGTTGAGCATGATTATGCAGTATGATAGAATTCCTTGAGTTAGTTTAATGAATGCAAACTACTCATAGAAAAAGGACTACAGATTTATAATCAACTTTTATTTCTTTGTAACAAAAAATGAGTTTATACTATATACCGTATGTTAAACATAGTTTTGAATATTTTACTTCTTATCCTGTGAATTTTATCCCTTAGGTCAGCCTTCCCCAAACTTTTTGGCTGGGTGGCCTGATGTGGGGGGTGAGGGAGAGAGAACTGATCTGTGTAAGTGGGGGCTGACATTTATATCTTGTGCAGGTATGCTAGCCTGCTGCTCATCCAAGTTGAGCTGCGTGTATGTGTCCCAGTCTGCCACTTGTTTAAACTGAGCTGTGCACTGGCTTACCAGCCCATCACTCGGCTCAGTTCCAAACAGGCTGCGTAGTGGACTGACCTGAGTATGCCTGGTAGTTTATATGTTTTCAGTAAATTCTGAATCTGAAATTAAATAGAGGAATGCTTGTAATATTTGACCAATAATACTACATATAATTACATCCTCTCCTGCTTACTTTTTCAATCCATTTTCATTCATAAATATGCAAGGCAAAACCCAAAAATAAGCTTCCAACAGCCCGATTGTTAAATTGAGGTCAGTGGTAACCTAATGAAAAAAATATACCACTCCAAGTGCCATTTTGCAGGCTGTTCTGAAAAGTCCCTTAATCCTCTCAAGCTGTTTTTTCATAGGCAGAAGATGTGATGGAAGATAAAGCAGAAAATTATGTCAATAAATGTTTGTGGTTTGTATTATTTCTTTCTTCAGGAAGACACACACTTCCAAAACTGAGATGTATCAATATCACTGTTGTCAAGTTTTGGGATGAAGGTTGTATCCTGAAAGCTGTATTTTGTTCAGATAACTGAACTTATCTCTGTAGTATGAAATGTATAATGGAACACTGGATTAGGGAAACCTTCTTCTTGAAGAGAGAAGATGTTTAATAATGAAGGAGGGTCCGATCCTGCCAATATGATTATGACCTAGTTTTACTTGGTTCTTTGTCAGATTGCTTTGCTTTGCTCAGTCAGTTCAAAGATAACGAAGGTGACAATATTTGAGGGAACTAAAAAGTGGTCTGTGTTACATAATCTGTCTATGTTACCTGCCCCAGAATTCAGCATAAAATTGGGACAACATTTTCCCAAAGCAGAACTCCTAGACAGTAGAAAGTGAGCCTCCTCTGATCAGCACGTATTATACATTACCTTTAAAAGTGATGTTTGATCTGATTGGTGTGATATGATCTAACTAACTGAATCCTATGCAATATTTCAGAATATTGCTCTCATACTAAGTTCCACTTTTTCTGTAAGAAACACTGCTGATGAATTAACAGTTTATTAGTTGTACACGAAAGGATTGTGTAGGGAGCATTGTAAATCCTGCAACCAGGAATCTTTTTTATCTAGATCAAGTACAAGTTATTTTGAAAATTAAAGTATGCAGTTTGGATGACCTTTCATAAATTGATAAAATTTGGGGTGGGGAAGCAGGATCCATTCTGTTTATTCAAAAAGAATTTTTCACTCTCTTCAATGGAGATAAAAGTTTGTATAATTGCAGTTTTACTGTTGACAACTTTATCTGTTTTTGAGATTTTTGTGATCTTTTAATTTAGTTTCCCTGAGCCAACAAATATAGATTGCTAATAACCAGAAAAAATTTTAAGGACTGCATTTTCAGCTACCTAGATTAAAAAACTAATCTGAAATTCTGAATAGCAGCTTGTCAGGCCCCTGGTGGAGACTGACTCTGAAGGAGAGGAGGAACAGCCAACAGGGAGCGGAAGTGTGGCTCCAGAGGTTGTGGAGGAGGCTGGGGAAGGGCAGAGGCCAGCTGAGCAGTCAGAGGAGGACCCAGGCCCATCCCCTATCCATCCTAAAACATGCAGGGAGGAGAGGATGGGAAAAGACATGGTCTCCTTGGGAGGAAAGGGACTTGATCCTCTTCATGGGATGCAGGTGTGACAACTGCATAAGAGTTTGGACCTGTGTACTGGCAAACACTGGAAACAAAGCGTGTTTTATTTTTGTCTGAAGTTATCTTGGTTGGCGTCCTTCCAACAGACTGTGCCTTGTTATCTCCTTGAATTTGAAAAATAATTCTCTTGTTCCATTGTGGAAATTTCATCATTGTACTCTGGTTTTTTATTTCACCTCTATCTGCTCATTAAATTCGGACTGTATTGCTTTCTTTTGAAGACTATTTTTGAGTACATATCATATGATCACAATTTACAACTTTCCCAGCTGGCTTCTGGTTAAGCAAAGTCAATAGAAAAAGCCAGATGTGCTTGATGACCATAAGACTCACTTAACAACTTCAGTAACACAACCATTCAGTGACACAACCATAGCAAAAAAAGATCATGAAATTGGGCATGACTCACTTACAGTAATAACTGCTTTGCTTAGCTATAAAAATTTTGGTCCCAACTGTGATTGAAAATTGAGAACTATCTATATAGCAGGGATCCCCAAACTTGGCAATTTTAAGACTGGCTGGAGAATTCTGGGAGTTGAAGTCCACATCAGAATTTCAACGGTACAAAACTCTGGAGACGATATAGCGAAGTACGTTTTATAAGTAGATCCTAGAATGACATAATATCTTTGTGTGTGTGTGTGTATGTGTGTGTGTGTGAGAGAGAGAGTCAGAGATAGAGAGATGGAGAGTGTGTGTGTGTGTGTGTGTGTGTGTTTATTTGCATCCCACCTTTATTATTCTTACAAATACTGCATGAAGGCAAACATATCCAGCATACTTCCTCCTTCTATTTTCCCANGTGTGTGTGTGTGTGTTTATTTGCATCCCACCTTTATTATTCTTACAAATACTGCATGAAGGCAAACATATCCAGCATACTTCCTCCTTCTATTTTCCCACAACAACCACCATGTGAGGTGAGTTGAGAGACAGTGGCCCAAAACCACACAGCTGGCTTTCATACTTGTTATCTAGAAATGCTTTTAAGATGAGAAGACTGTCACTGAACAGTTCATGAAGAATATTTCTGTGACTATGACAATATAAATAGTATTTTTATGCAATTTAAAATGGAGAGCTAAATTGGAAATAATATTTTCTGTGCTATTTCTATGATAACATCATCAAGATGGCTAACCATAGTGCATAGTTGATCATGAGCCATAATTAAAACATAATTACATTCAGAGATAATATCTTTTTCAGAGTCTGAATAAGAATCCAGTATATTGCAGCTCCTTTGGAAATGGAATTTAAATCTAAATGTGTACCTTTGGATAGCTTTTTACATAGTGTTGAAGTCATGCTTAGTGTACTATGCATATATCCAGTCTTATGCAGACAGAAGATTCAAAACCTTGGCATCCAGCCATGATGTTATGCACACAATGACATCATCATACAAATGCTACTGTAACATTGCTACCGTTACATCCCAGCACTTAGTGCCATTATGCAAGTTATGGTATTTGCATGGTAACTAGTAGAAAATAAAATAATTTTCAAGAATCCTGAAGGAAGCTAAAACTGTTAATATCTACTTTATTAATAGTTTTTAGTTGCAAATAGGAGTTTGCTGTAGGTAGTTTGCAACTATAACAATTCCAATACTAATAATAATTCAATAATTTGAGCTTCGTCTCGGTGTTACAGCTGCG
>BHFT01006840.1:0-40352 GCA_004320025.1 Laticauda laticaudata | reverse complement strand
GGATGGAACATTTTGCTTGTCCGCTGTGTCCTTTTTGCATCCGTTGGCCAGTGTGACATGGGCTTTAGATCATAGAAGTAGTGGGTAAGCAAGGTTGATCCACCATTCCCAGCATTCTTCACCTTTAATCAGACTAGTTGGGAGTGTATTTCAGAAGAGTTATACTCTCCCCATTTGTACACTTATCCAATTTTGGTCACCACATTACAAAACAGATGTTGAGACTTCAGAACAAGTGCAGAGAAGAGTAACTAAGATGATTAAAGGCCTGGAGACAAAAACATATGAAGAACAGATGCAGAAACTGGGTATGGCTAAGTCTAGAGAAAAGAAGGACTGGGGGTGACAAGATAGAAGTGGTGGTCAACTTAGTTTCCAAAGCACCAGAGGGCAAGACAAGAAACAATGGATGGAAACTAATCAAGAAAAGAAGCAACCTGGAATTAAGGAAAAGCTTCCTAACAGTGAGGACAATTAACCAGTGGAACAGCTTGCCTTCAGAAGTTGTGGGTGCTTCATCACTAGAGGTTTTCAAGAAGAGACTGGGACTTCCAGTTGATGTCATGGTGAGATCAGATGTGAGGAGCTGGTCTCTGCCTTCCTGCGCTGAGTTCTTCCCATTGGAGGGCTCCGGAAGGAGCTAAAACCACCCTGTAGGGATGGTTAAGAAAAGAAGGGCACCATGTAGGTCACAGAGAGCAGCAACTCTTCTGCTCCACCCAGGGTTTCTTCCCTCTCATCCAAAATGAGAAGAGGCAACCATGATGCCATTAAGCTGGAACAACCAAGGCAACAAAAAAAAATGCAGGAACAGTGTAAATGAACTGGGTGAGAGAATTCCTTTTTTATTTAGAACCTAACTTTAAAAGGAAAAAAAGAAAATCCAGAAAAAGAAACTCTTAGAACTGTATGCTAAAGTGGCGAATAATTACACAGAGAAAAATACTAGACCCGAAAGAAAGGAAATAAGGGGAGAAAAGTTAAAAACTTTTAAAACATGGAAATTTGGACTTTCAAACTGGACTTTCAAACTGGTTGTTTTGGAAAGTTATTTTAAAATACTGGAACTATCTACTCGAATAATTGACTTTGCTTTTATAAATTGAATTAAAATTGGATTAAATAACTTGTAAGATTTGAAACAATATTGAAACCTAAGCTGAGAGCACGGCCTTCTGTTGAATGGAAAATATGCCATACCGCTACAAGCCTGGGAAAGTTTCTGATAAGAAAAATAAATAATATTCATCTGGAGGACTGTGGTGATAGTTACTGTTCTATAATTATCTATTTTATGATTACTGGAGACTCAATTATGGGAATAAGAAAAACTCTAAATAAAGTAAAATGACTTCTGACTTTTTGAAAACTTCCTGGACTATTTAAATGGAACTGATTGAATAATCCTGGGATATAAAGAACTATGATCATTGTACTTTCTGAGAAGAAACATTAGGCTTGAATATATTGTTTTTGGACTATTGAGTAACACTGGGACTTACAAAAATAAGACAAGATGTTCCACCAAGAGGAAATAAGTGAAATTTCAAAAGAAATGGCATTGATGTTCCAAAGCATTAAGGATACTATGATAAAGAATCATATGGAGATAAAGAACCAACTGCAAGGCATAAATGAGAAAATAGAAAATACCCTGCAGCTTATAATGAATGAAGACCAAAAAGTCCAGGAAAGAGAGAAGACAACAGAAAGAATGGAGGAAAAGATAGAACAGACAAACCAGCAAATAAAGCAAGAAGATGAGAAGGAGAAGACAATAAAGATAATAATGCCTGATGAAATAAACCAAGGGGAAAGTACTTTAAGAGATTTAAAAATGGAATTGGATAAACAGGAAGATACTTATGAAAGGGAGATAGGGGCTTGGGTAGATACTCTGGAGGCCTGGCAGCAAAGGAGGATAGAGGTGGGAGAAATGTTTAAACTGAATAGTAAAGACACAAATGTACATAGAGACAAAGATGCAAGAGAGGAGTATGGGAGGCAAGCTAAAAATAAATAAGAATTGAAGTACTAAAATGAACAAGAGATTATGGATAGAAAGGAAATATATACATTTTTTTCTTTCTCTAATATAATGATGGCCTGATTAAAAACTAGAATAGAGGTAGAAATATACACTTTTATATAAAGCAATAGCTAGATGGAAAGATTAGAGGTTGAAAGATGGCATTATTATGTATGTTTGAACAATATGATGATTGACATTAGAGACTCATTGAAACATTGAATAATTAAATAATGAAGGACTAGATCTTAATATAAACATGTATACTAACATTAGGATTAGCATCCCATGACCATGGGATGCTGCAAATGGCTGCCATTGCAGGCTGATGCCAAGTGCCCCAAACACACTAAGTCACCGGTCATAAGTCAAGGACTACCTATCGCTCCTAAACATCTACCAATACTGCTGGATGTGTGTATTCAGCACCATCCTGCAGCTTTGCTGCAGTGACAAAAGCAGACCCCTTGGAAAAGGAGGAGGGGGCAGTTGCAGAACTGCTTCCCTGAGTTCCTTTCTCCCTTGACACTGGAAGAATGGACAAGACCCAAGGGTCTCCAATGGAGATGTTTCTTACCAGCCTTTCTCCTCTCTGAGCTGTCATGGCAGACAGAACCCATATTCTGCCCCATTCATTGGGAGAATAGAGGCCAGAAGTCTAAAGCAGGAAGGCAGGTCCTCATCAATAAATTTATCTCACCACTTCTCTGAGCCAGCCTATTTTAGTGTTGGCTCTTACACTGGACAAAAATAAATCAATGCTGTGTAAAGAAAATTTCTGTTCAGAAAACATGGCTGTCTTCTTGGTAGAGATACTCACCACTGCATGTGTTGCATCAAGACAACAGCATCCATGTGATGTTTTTGGGGGTAAAAAAAATCAAAGCAGGGCCGATCTCCCTTTTTTATCTGCTGATAAAACAAATGGAAATTCCTAGCAGACTCCTTTTTTTAAAAAATAAAGTTTTATTTGGGTTTTCACACATACAAAATACCAGTAAAATATCTTTTTTGAAAATAGCATGGTCCTGGGTTGAACTTCTTTACACAGACACAAAATTCAATTTCATGCTCCTTTTTGTATTCTATTCCATATCTTATACATTTTAAATGTAAGATAAACATATCTTACATTTTCTATATAGTTGTTCCCCTCTTTTAATTTTCTCAATTTTATTTTGATTATCGCGTCTCAATTCAAATCATTATATTAAAACTTTTGTCTGTTCTGTTTCAATTTCATATTATCTTTTCTCATTAAACAAATTTTCTCCTGTAGTTACTAATTGGCTGACGTACTATCTGGAGAATGGACAACCTTTATATCTTTTAATTACATCGCATATCAACTCTTATTTAAACTTCAATAATACCGTTAAGGTATGACCTTCAATATATACATAATACAAATCTCCAATTGAATTCTGCGTACATTCTTATAATAACACCCTTATTCTAAAACAAAACGATTATAAATATATGTAATTAATAACCCCTCCAACCAATTACAAGTCTATCATTAATAATCATTAAAATCTCAACATCTTTAAACACTTTTCAATTAAATAAACTTCCTAAAGACACATATAGATCTCCATAATTAATCTTTCCCTTATTCTCTTACATATTTTTGTAAATCATTAAATATTCATATTTGTACATTTATTATGACAACATCTCCACTGATACAATAGCTATTTATCAAACATTTTTAATCGTAATTGTTTCATATTTACTAAATTATTTCTGTTCTAATATAACAATACTAATCTTATGTCCCTTTTGTAGAATCCTTTTCCATTACACCTTTCGACCCATTACTCTAAAAGCCCTGTTTCTCTGTTTTTATTTTAATCTGTCCTTTATAACTTTCTTTCTTCTTCTCCTTTCTTCTTCTCTCCTCCCCTTTTTACCCTTGTCTTCTATTATCTAATTCTCTCTTCTGCATTTCCTCTTCTGTTACTTTCTGATTTATACTTATTTTCACTCTATTTTGGGGGGGAGTTGTTTCCCAATCTTAAATTCCCATTCTCTTTCCCCCCCTTTCCTTTTTTTCCCCACCCTAAGATGACTTGTTCATTAAAGATGGCTTCTTCTTTGTCACAATCTTTGTGTTCTGCAGGCATTTTGTTGTTTCTCATAATTCAAAATCTCCGTTTCTAAAAGTTGAAATACGAAGCCAAAAGAACCTCTCCCTTCTTGTGCATCTTCTTTGTACTTTTTAAGTTCCATTTTCAGTTCTTCTAAAAGTGGAGCATTTTAAACAGTTTTAAACAACCACCCAATTGGTTTTAGTCATTCAAATACAATAACCAAAATCCAGAAATCATCAAGGAATCCAAATAGTCCCAAATTATCTCTTATTTCTTTCCATTTCTCTTCCTGGGGTTTTTCTCCTGAGGGAGAAGAAGAGGGGGAAGAAAAAAAAGGAAAGAAGTCATAAAAGGACAGAAACAAATAACAGAGAAACAGGGCCTATTTAGAGATAATGGGTGAAAATTTAATGGAAAAAGGGATTCTGCAAAGGTACATAGGATAGTATGGTTATATTAGAAACAGAAATAATTTTAGAAAATATGAAACAATGTATGATTAAAATGTCTGATTTAATAGCTATTGTAATTCAGTGGAATGCTTGTCAATAAATAAATGTAATAAAAGGTATATTTAATGATTTATAAAACATATGTGAAGAGAAATAAGGGAAAATTAATTATGGAGATTATATGTGTCTTTAAGGAAGTATGATATTTAACGAAAAGAAGTGTGAAAGATGTTAAGATTTTTATAATTATTAATGATAGAACTGAACTGGAACAGAATGAGGGTTTATAATTACATATATTTAACATCTTTTTTTTTTTAGAATATAGTGTGTATTATAAGAATGTATCAAGCAGAATTCAATTGGAAGTTATGTATTATATTGAAGTCATAACCTTAAGGTATATATTGAAGTTTAAATAAGAGTTGAATGGATGTAATTAAAAGATATAAAGGTGTCATTCTCCAATTAGTAACTACAGGAGAAAACTTGGTTAGTGAGAAAAGATTGATGAAAATGAAAAAGATGAAACTGAAACAGAACAAGCAAAAGGTATAAATAAAATATTGAATTGAGATGAGACAATTAAATTAAAATTGAGAAAATCAAAAGAGGGGAAAAACTATATAGAAAATGTAAATAGTATAAGAATGAATGGAATACAACAAAAAGGAGCATGAAATTGAGTTTTGTGTCTGTATAAAGAAGTTCAACCCTGGACCATGCTATTTTCAGAAAAGATGTTTTACTTGTATTTTGTATGTGTGAAAACCCAAATAAAACTTTTTTTTTTTTTAAATGGAAGCTTGCAGTTTCCTCTCAACTTCCCTCTGGGCCTAGAAAAAAATTTGGAAGTTTTGCTCCATTCCTGTTTATTCCAGTGTTAGCATTTACATAGATAAGAGATGAGCAAGACCAATGAAACGTGCAATTGCAACTAGCAATGCAAAATGGCCTTACAGCATTTATATGCATCAACTTGATATCAACTTTTAGTGGCCACATAAATAGATGTTATCTAGGAGGATCTGTTCCCAACCTAGTCCGTCATGTCTTCCAAGTAATGTTTTCTGACATTGCTGTTACTAATCATTGCAAATTCTTTTTCTGTTTTCAACCTCAGGTTTTGTTGAAGCCAAAGCTGCACAGCCTTTAAGCTTTTGTGCATCACACAACCTCTGAAAAACCTTTAAGTCCAGAGTTAGCACCAGATTTTAATTTTCAAAATAGCAATGGCAATGGCACTTAAACTGTCCCAAAGGTGCTTTTTCAAGAGGCAACTGGATTTTCTGATTTAACCAGAAAGTCCAGTTGCCTCTTGAATATGCACCATTGGGACTACCATGACTGGATGACTGAGAATCTCCATAGACAAATAACACTTAGACTTATATCCCGCTTTATAGTGCTTTAAGCGGTTATAGTCTCTAAGTGGTTTACAGAGTCAGCCTATTGCTCCCAACAATCTGGGTCCTCATTTTACCCACCTTGGAAGGATGGAAGGCTGAGTCAACCTTGAGCCATTGAGACTCAAATTGCTACAGTCAATTAGAATTAGCCTATAGTACTGCATTCTTACCACTGTGCCACCATAGCTCATGAATGATAGAAGGTAGAAATTATTAAATAGATACAGGATAATCATATTATCTATATTAAATTAATAGTAATTAATTTTCATTATGTTTTGAATTACACTTTCTCAGTTGTACTATAGTCCATTTTACAATATATTCCTCCATCCTGTTTCCTAGAGTCTCCGAAAATCTGTACTCATGTGTTAACTACAGGTGCTCTACCTAATGACTACCCTGTTTAGAAGCCACTTAAAGTTATGATGATACTGAAAAAGTAATTTTATGACCTATCCTCATGTTTTCAATTGTTGCATTGTCCCTCTTATTCTTCAATGTAATCATTTGAATGTTTCACAGTTGGCGTCCTATAAGCAGAGTCAGTGGAGAAGCCAGAAATAAAACCTCAAGCTTTGGTAATGTGATGTTTTGCTTAACAATTGTGTCATTCAGCAATGGAGTTGCCTATCTCAATTGTGGTTGTTAAGTGAGGATTACCTGTAAATGGAAAAAATATTTGTGACATCCAGTTCATGAAGAATAAAAGCTGCTTCTCCATATTTCTTCAATTTCCTGAGTAAAGTCAAATTATCTGCTCATTTATATGATCAAATAATGTGATTCTCAAAGGGAACTCTTTATGTAGCTTTCCCCCCAAAGTCTTACATTCCATAACCACATTTCTCAAGAGTTTTAATTGGTTAAATTGTATTATTTATCAGAATTTATGATATCAAAATGTGTGATGAAGATCTAACTTATTTGAAATGTTAGGAAGTCATGGTCTGCAAATGTTGAGTTTCCTGGTCTTATTGGCACGATTATGACTCACTGTTTTTAAAACTTGTTGCAATAATAGATCTTTTTATGTATATCTTGATAATTAACAACTTGGATTGTTTTGTTTTCATTCTGAAGGGCTCACTTAACAAATTGTTGCTAGATCTAGTTGTGAATTAATTAAGTCCCTTGAAAGAACATGAAGGATTTCTTCTCTCTGCTAGAAGCAGCAAAGTTAACAAAGTCAGTCGATCCATTTGGAATGAAGGTTTCTCTGAACTATCTTCTGACAATGGGTCTGATCAAATTTGAAAACCTTTTCTTCCCATAATAGATGGATCATTCCATTTATAAGTTGGTTCTATTATTAATAAAATTTACCAGGAAGACATCTGTTAAGAGAAACCACATGGTGCTTCCAATTCCTACTAGATTCAAGCTACAGTTGTTGCCTTTTGAATTTTGTGTGCAAACTCTCCTGCTCAGTGGAGGGGAAGCTCTCCTCTAACAGCTAAGTAACAGGCAGGAACAGAAGAAGTATTTCTTTTGTCTATCTTTGTTACATTACTACCAGTTGAATGAGCATCTGGATGGATTTGTTTATCCATCTTTCTGTACAGCTACCAAGACAGTTAGAACAACTAATCAGTGGAACAACTTGCCTCCAACACTGGAAATTTTTAAGAAGAGATTTGTCTGAAGTGGTGTATGGTTTCCTGCCTGCAGGGGGGTTGGACTAGAATACCTCCAAGGTCCCTTCCAACTCTGTTATTCTATTCTACTCTATTCTATGACTATGTAAGTGTGCAGAATGTTCAGGAGAGTCCAAAAGATGCCTACTTAAGTATAAGTCTGTTTGGAGTTTGTGGCGCTTAGACCCAGGAAAGTATTCAGAGGGTAGAAAATGGAATCCAGAATAGTCAGATTTTTATTTCTTGTTATGAAAAAGAATTATTGGCTGGAAATTGAAAAGGGGTGGTGGGGGTGTTGATATATTTACTTTTCAAAAAGTAATAAAAATGCAATCAAGTAAGATTTGTATCAAACTACGAATGACAATATGAAGGTGAGATGCCATTGTGATTTTATTCCTTTCAGTCAGGAATCAAAATCTGTATGTAATGGATAAAGATGTGCACTAAATTTGAATGCCTGTGCAAAAAAACAAAGCAAAACAAAAAAGGTGTATATGCATACACCCATACACACATGCTTACTCATACACATGCACAGATGTGAGCAGTGTTTCAAAAGTACAAAAGAGCAAAATAAAAGGAATCTTTTTCTGGGATAACCATTGTGACAGCATAAATGCAAAAATAATGTTATATCTATTGCTGTGGATGCATCTCCCTGTATTATTTAAGAAAAATAATTACCAACTTCAACTTTATTTAATATTGGAATGATTAAAATGCATAGTTTGAGAACACTAAATATAGAAGAGGTAGTGAAGAAAAGGGTAATTTTGAAAGCATTCGGAGGATTTGTTGAAAAATTAACATCTATTATAGAGTGTTATGAAGTCAGTAAAATTTTAACAGGTTGTACAACTGCCTAGAGATAAGTAATATTACTGAGTTATTTTAGAGTCTCAGTTAATAAACAAAATTACCAGCCAACAAAAAAAATATGTTAATTATGGTGAATATTATGGTGAATATTTTAGTTTTTTACTGAGTGGAAATCTTTTAATGCACTGCCCATTAGTAAATGGGTTAGTAAATTATGATATCTTGTCAATCTTGTGAAGTACACAACTTATGTTGCAAAGATAGAATACTAAATAAAGCAAAGAGCAATACCTCTACCTTTTATGAATTATGATTAACAAAATTCTCAATGGTGTCTGCTGTCATTATGAATTGGGATTAAATAATGAGTAATGTTGATAAATCAGAATAGAGAGAACTTCTAAATTGGGCAATGTGTGCTGAGCCACAGAGCTCCAAAGTTTGCCCCTACAGTTAGCCTTTAAGTCACAACAGTTAGGTGGGTGCTCAAAATAATAATGGCACTGAAAAAAGTGACTTATGAATGTTTTTCATGTTTATGATGGTTGCAGCATCCTCATGGTCATGTGGTTAAAATTCAGGTGCTTGGCAACTGGAGTGTATTTATGATGGTTGCATAGTCTTGCGGTCATGTGATCACCATTTGTAATCCTTACAACCAGCTTTCAATAAGTAAAGTAAGTGGAGGAAGCCAGATGCACTAAACAACTGCCAGTGATTTGCTTAACAACTGTGGCAAAACTGTGATCATACAAGGGACAAAACTCAGTTAACAACTGACTTGCTTAGGAACAGAAATTTTGGGATCAGTTTTGGTCATAAGCCAAGGATTACCTGTATCATGAAGAGTTGTGGAATACCTGGTGTTGGGTAATGTATTACAGTGTGAAGTGGCAGTTTCCCAGGAAGGAAGGAGCACAGGTGTCAACCCAGTCCAGAGCTATATCAGAGGAAGAGATTTAGGATAGCCGTTCCTTGGAATCTCCCAGGATATATTTATTAGCGTGAGAGATGCATAGGTTTAGTCTGCTGAGATTCTGTCTATTTGGTGGTGAACAAATATAGAACTGAATGTTGCCTGGATTATTATATATCAGTGGTTCTCAACCTTTTCTTCACCACGGACCCTTTAAAATACCCTTCATGGCCACAGACCACCAAGACTTAACTCAAGATTTAAACTATAACATTCATTCAAGCTTTTGTGGACCCCCTGTGACAAAATGACAGATGCATCCCCCCCCCAGGGGTCCATGGACCACAGGTTGAGAACTACTATGTTCTATGTTGTTCTTGGGGTAGACTTGACATGTTGCTTATATAAGAACAAGCCATTTCATACCTATCATGTTACCATTTTATTTCTGTTATGTGAAATTTCATTTACAAAAACTACAGGCTATAAGATGCTCCTTGCAAAGTAATACCTGGGTTAATCTCAAAAATTAATTCACAGGTTCTTTTAGTCAAATCCAAATTCACTGGGTTCCCAAAACACAAGCCCCCTTGGCTTTTAGGCAATCCACACAAAAAAATACAGTATTTGCACTTCTTTCCCACACACTTCCCCAACAATATTACTACTGCTCATACTACTATTAGTAGACTACTACTATCTTTCAGCCCTAGGTTGCTTCCCACACACTTCCCCAACAATACTATTACTGCTCATAGTACTACTAGTAAACTACTACTATCTCTTGTCCCTAGGTTGCTTCTAGTTGCTCTATCCACAGGATAACAGAAACCACTGCTGCCCCACTCCCAGAACAATTCTAATTCCAATAATTCCAACACAAAAATCCCTCCACAACAACACCCACCACACTCAGCTTTTATAATACAGCATACAGCATTCCAAAAGGTGCTTTTTTAAAAAAGTAACTGGACTTCCTTTGTTTTGTTTGAAGACATTATGCTTCTCATCCAAGAAGCTTCTTCACTTCTTACTGAATGGTGGAGAATGGAAAGATTTATATTTCTTGCAGTCATCTGATCATTAGCACTCTTACTGAAAGTCACTGAGGATATTTAGAGATTTATCTGTGTCCTCAGGGTCACCTGAATAGTGCAAATGGGTGTAGAACCTTCTTGGAACTGCTGAAAGGACTGTGTTGTAAACAGGAGAGAAGTAGTGTTGAAACCCTCTCCCTCAGTTGAGAGAGGGCTGTTCAGTCTTAATGTAGATGGCATCTTTGATCCCTTTTTTCAAACCAATAGTCCTCCTCCAGTCCATATTCTGGACAAGATTTCACACCCATTTCCATTGTTCAGGTGACTCTGATGACATAGAGAAACCTCCAAGTGGCCTCAACGACTCTCAAGAAGAGTGCTAATGACCAGATGACTGCAAGGAATATAAATCCTTCCATTCTCCACCATTCAGTCAGAACTGAAGAAGCTTCTTGGATGAGAAGCAAAACATCTTCAAGTAAAACAAAGTCAGTCCAGTTGTCTTTTGAAAAAGCATCTTTGGGACTGCATTTCTGAGAATCTCCATAGATATTATGAAGCATTCTGTTTCCTGGGTGTGAATAGTTAATATGACAATCTACAAAGTGTTACTTCCTTTCAATGAATGGCTCAGATCTCCCTATGATACCCAGGGTCTTGCATCTCTTAGTAACAAGTATCGATTGCTAAGGAGTGAAACTACACAATGTCAATAATGGGATCATCCCACTTTTTTGTTTTGTTTTACCATACAGTCTTCAGACAACCAGGCACTTCCTGAATGCCTTCCCTAAGATGTCTCTCCTGTCTGTCTTGTCTCATAACTCATGATGGTTTTATCCTCCATTGCCCTAATCACCTTCTCTGGTTAATGAGTATTGGAGGAAGTTCTCCATCAGTTCTAGTGGCTAGTCAACCTTTGTTTAATTTATTTTTTGCAAATTTGCATCACACTACTTCTTCTCAATCAGCCCACTCTCCTGTTTCACTCCATCATCTTCTCATCCCCCATTAACTTGGAAGTATAAGAAACAGTCTACTATATCCTGCACTCCATAGGCCTAATGAGACAGTTAGATGTGGTGTGTAACAAATTGTCCACATTATAACACTTTACATCTTGATACTAGCGCCTCCTTAAATAGCTTGTCCGTAAGTGGAAAGAATTCTCCCTGGGATGTTAAACAAATAGCTGTTGTGTAATAGATGGGGCACTGGCTGAAATGAACACTTACAAATGGCTGTAGCATTTACCTAAATGTCACGCTGATTCCTTGCTGTTGTCGTTTATGCAGCCAGATTGTTTCTGTTACATTGCTGGGCCCTCAACCTTCAGAAGCTATTTTTAAAGTGCATTTAGAAAGGCTTAGAATTGTGTGTCTGGATTAGGAGAAGCATTGTCAAGGGGGGGCAGGGGAAGGAAGGAAATGAGCACATGTCAGAAAGTGTGTGCTTGCCTTCCTGATAGGGTGTTATTTGGAGACAAAACAGCTCTGTTTCAGTCATTTGAAAAGAGATTAGTTCATTTCCTCTGGGATTATGGTTTTCCCTCTCCCACTTTCAACCCAGTATAGTTTCTGGTTCTCGTTTGCATATATTTGGAAAGTATGGAGGCTGAGATGCTGCTAGCAGAGATACCACATCGTAGAATAGAGCCAGTGTGGAAATTTACTCTTCTTCTATGGAGCAACAAAAGGAAGAGGGTTTTGGGAAGAGAGATTATCTGAACAGCAAAATTCACCTATCAATCTCCAAGAAGCAGCAAATGATAGCTTCTCTCCACTAGTGCAAACTTCTGAAAGATAACCTACATTCAGTGAAAGGGCAACCATCTCACTATTAATCTGGTTTTCGTCAGCTGATTCAAAAAAATAAGGGAAGTATACCAGACAAATCCTATTGAAAAAGATAGAAGTAAACATAAAATCATCATTTGCTTAAGTTCAATGTGACCATCTCTCTCTGTCACTATTGTGTACATCTGTTGATAAGCTGTTTATATTTGGTTGCCTTGGAAACCAGCAGTTAGTTTCCACTTATAATTATGAGGGCATAAGCCTACTTTCATAAGATGGAAAACATGTTAGTTTTTTTTTTAAAATATCCAGCCATTTTACTTCCACATAGTCTATTACTCATAAAAGCTAATGCATCCTTTCTAGCTATTTGAAATATAGTACAGGTGCATTATTCCACCAATCTCACCTGGTTGAAACTGAATAAAATTTAGCTGAGGCCGAGTAATTATAAAACTCTTGACATTCAGTATATCAGCACTGTACCATCCATGTTGAAGGTTATGGAAATATTTCCTTAAGGATTTTGGCAGAGGTAGGCATCTATGGGCCTTATATGACTTGTAGACTTCAACTCTCAGAATTCCATCTGGCTCATGAATTCTGAAAGCTGAAGTCCACAGGTCGTAAAGGGACCCTGGTTGCCCATCCCTGATTTGTGGGAACTGGGAGATGGTTAAAAAAAATCAGAACAGTTGCTAGAACTTGTGCTTTTGTAAGTTAAGAAAAATCAAGAACAATCACACATTGTTAAACTGATAAGAGTAGGAAAGTGCCATTTTAATGGGGAGTTGTGAGGTAGTGATCTTTTCCAAAGTAGTTGCAGTAATGCAGACAAGTCTTTCCACCCTTCCTCTTAGGCATTCAGACATTCCTTCAAATTGTACTCACAGGTATTCAAACCAGTGTTCCAGCTGCCTTGGTAACATCTTGGGGCTTTCAAGGACATGCTGATGTCCAAAGGCAGCCTCACTCTACTCAATCTTTTAGTTTACAAAAGGAAAAGCTAAGGCAGAGTGGAAATGGGGGATGATGTGTATCAGGAAAGGTGAAAGCAAATGGCTTGCAGAGGAGGAAATGGAAGCAACATCTGGAGATTGGCAGTTATTATAAGTAGGCAAGAACACTTTCATTCAACTGCCAGGACCACAAACTATGATGAGTAGCATATGAAACACCCAGAGTTGCTTCAATAGTGAGACAGGTGGCATATAAATTTTATAAATTAATCGATAATCTAGTAGGAACTTTGCCTGAACTTTGCTGGGAGCTCAGTAACAGCAAAGGAGCAACTACTTTTCTACTTTATCCAAATTAATGCAATAATCTTTGGCAAAAGGCAAGTCCTCGACCTTCAACCATAATTCAGCCCAGAATTTATGTTGCTAAATGAGGAATTGGTTAAGTGATTCTTGACCCATTTTATAATCATTCTAGACACAGTTGTTAAGTGAATCACTAGAGTTGTTAAGTTAGCAACATAGTTGTTAAATGAATCTGGCTTACCCATTGATTTTGCTTGTTGGGAGGTTTCAAAAGCTGATCACATGACCCCGGGACACATAATAAAACCATAATACATACATGCCAGTTGCCAAGCATCCAAATTTTGATCAAGTGACTACAGGGACACTGCAATGGTGATAAGTATGAAAAACAATTATAACTCGCTTTTTTCAATGCCATTATAACATTAAAATAGTCACTTAACAAATGATTGTAAGTCAAGGACTACCTGCATGCCAGTTTTTGAGACATTAGTTGGAATGGGCATTAAAATAATAAGTATTAAAGAACTGAGTATTAAAGATATGCTTATGTGGCACCATCACTTTGCAAAGGCTAGAAGGGTGGAGTTGTCAGGGAAGGAGTGTGTGGCAATTAAGTAGTTTGTACAGATTTGCTATGTTGTGGTATGTCCAGTGTTTGGAAAGCAAAGAACTCTCACAGGGTGAAGTGAGGGCAAAACATAATTGCACAAGGAAATGGCTGGAAAGTTACCAGTTCTTGTTAGCAAAAGTGACAAGCATAAGTTAGCATAAGTTTTCCAAGAGAGATCTGCACTTGAAATATTGTTTAGTAAACCAGCATTCCCTATATTATATTCAGATCTCCCTGTATGACTTGTGTTGGATGGAGGAAGACAGTATGAGGGTAAGGCAGAAAAAGAAGGCAATAAAATACTAATGATTATATTATGGTTGATTGTACAGTCAGCCAGATATTTAGACTGGATTTAGTATTTTTATCCACCTATTTAGTCCTTCCTAAAAAGTGGGATGGGCAAATGTTCTTGCTTGATGGTGTAAAGATACAGTTGCAGGACGTAAGCCATACCAAGTAAAATTACCTTTTGCAATAGACTGATGGTAATTTTGGCAATGCTGATGGTGTTCAAGTGGGACTCCAGATGTTGTGTAATTGCACCCAAGGCATCTGTTACTATTGGTATGCCCTTTGCTTTCTTTTGCTACAGTTGTTCCACTTCTATTTGCAGGTCTTTGAATTCTGTTATTTTCCCCCCAGTTATTTTTTGCCATCTCCAGACATTGCAATATCTACTATATATCCCAAAGGTAATTTTTTTTCAGGAGGCAACTGGACTTTTTTGTTTTTTTCTTTGAAGATGTTTTGCTTCTCATCCAAGAAACTTCTTCAGCTCTGACTGGATGGTGGGAAATGGAAGGATTTATATTCCTTGCAGACAGCTGGTCATTTGTATTCCTTTAGAGTGTCATTGAGGCCACTTGGAGGTTTATCTGTGCCCTCACGCATATGGGGGTGGAGCCTTCTTTGCTGCAGGCTGTTTTCTGCCCTGTGTCCCTTTCCTGTTGAAGACAGGTGCAAGTTGTTGGGGATGAGTCTGTTTGTCTGCATCTCAAACTGAAGGGCAAATGGTTCCTGCAAAGTGCAATTTTTCTGGGAAATCCATTCAACCTCCCTCACCATTCAAAGGTGTTCATCCCAAAGTGCAAAGCTAAAAGTCTATAGAGATATCCTTCCACTCCTCACTATCCAGTCAGAGCTGAAGAAGCTTCTTGGATGAGAAGCAAAATGTCTTCAAAGAAAAAACAAGAAAGTCGTTTCCTTCTGAAAAAAAGCACCTTTGGGGAAACCATGAGCTGCATGACTGAGAATATCTATGGACCATCTACTATACATCTTTTTTTTTCTTTCTCATCAGTAGTTGTTAAGTCCGGGGTGTGGTGTGGCAGATGCTTGTCTGTCTGCATTCTTATTATTATTTTGTTCAAAGTGCAGAGGTAAGGAGAAGAAAACCCAGAGATATAGAATGAGATGAAATATGCCAAGCAAACTCTTCATAATTTCAGCAAGGCTTACTCTCATATATTTTTTCATTGGACAGTAGCCATAAAATACAAGTTTCTTCCTTATCTCTCCCTCCTTCCTTTCAAATTTAAATGTTTAATTCATCCCTCGTGGCCTGCCCATAAAAATAAATGAATATAATTTCAGGAAGCCAAGAGTTCTGTGTCTCCAAATCCATCCATCCATCAATCTTTCGTTGCTTGCTGTGAAATAAACTAAGATATGAGCATGGTGGCCCACTTGGAGTAAATCTCATTTGAAAGTTTGGGTGTTTTACTTCAATCTCTGAGGATATTGAGTGTGCAAGTAAAAATGTACAATGAATCAAAAATTGCTTGATTGTATGGGGTAAATTAGGGGAATAGGATGTCCTATTAATAGTAGGGAGATGGTATAATAGGAATCCCATTCTGGCTGATGGCTATTTTCAATGAATTAGAGAATCATAGGGTTAGAAGTCCTGCAGTCCAACCCCTTGCCCAATTCAGGATCTTCACATCATCTCAGACAAATGATTGCCTAATCTTTGCTTCAAAATCTTCAAAAATGGAGCACCCATGACTTCAGGAGCCATACTGTTCCACTGCTTAATCCTCTCACAGCCAGAAAATTCCTCCTCATCTCAAGTTTGGTTTCTCTGATTGACAGAGATCCAAACCCTGTTCTAGTCTTACTCTTGGGCACAAAGAGAATGAATCCGTATTCTCTTCCCTGTGACATCCCTTCATGTATTGGAAGACTGCTATGGTGTCTCTTTGTAGCATCCTTTCTTTTGGCTAAATATACTCAGTTCCTTCAAGTGCTCTTAATAGGATTTAGCCTCCAAGCCCCCTTGCATCTTTGTCACTCTGCTCACTGAGTTGTTGAACACAGCAGAGTGCAGTTTAAACCTGTAGCCAGCTCCATCCTGAAGGATCCATAAACAAGAAGAAGAGCTGAGCAATGAGGAATGGAGCATAGCACAAGGGTCTTCAAACTTGGAAAGTTTAAGATTTGTGGACTTCAACTCCCAGAATTCCTGAGCTAACATGACTGGAGGAGGAATTCTGGGAGTTGAAGTCCACAAGTCTTAAAGCTGTCAAGTTTGAAGACCTCTGTCATAGCAGGTAAAAAATTCAATTGGCCATTCTTCCAAACAAATCTCTATTTGATTAAAGGAGAAGGCTAGGAGTTGGCATAGCTGGGTGGTAGCAAACCTAGAGTAAGAGCCAGAAGAACTACTTGGGAAGAAGACAATGGATTAGGCAATTTACCAAATAGGTCACCATGCCATTTTACATTCAATGGACAGACAGGCAGAAATTTAACTGACAAAGATGGATTTTAACTCAGAGTTGTGAGACCAATTCTAATTGAATGCCTGCAAGATGAGCATGCTGATTTTTTACTCCCAACTGCAGATTTTCTTTTCACTATCAGTTGTTAATAGCTCCAGGTTAAATTGTATAACGTTATTCACAGTTTATTGACCTGTTATTCCTGATATAAAAACATGCAGTTTCAATTATGAAAAAAAACTTGGTTTAAGATGAAAATATAAGATGCTTCCAATTTCCACTTTGGCTTCAAAAAAAAAAATCAAGAATTTTTAAGATAAACATATTACCTTATACTTGGTACTACAATGTCTATGTCAGTTGGGACAGTACAGGAGTAGTCCCTGACTTATAATCATAATGGATCCCACTGGCAGTTGTTAAGCAAATCACCATGTGACAATGTACAATTTTATCAACTTTTTGACATGGTCATAAAATAAATACCACAGTCATTAAGCAAACCCATTTTTCACTATGTGACATTTTTTGCCAGAAACTGGAAGTAAACACTGGTTTCTGGCAAAAATGTAAATCATGTGATTTATATCTGAACATGGGATGTTGCAAACAGACATAAATATGGACTGATTGCCAGATACCAAATGTATTCACATGACTGCGGGGAAGGGGGCATGCCCATCAGAATATCAAATATAAGTACCTTTTTCAGGGTCCCTTGTAACTCTGGAATAGTCATTAAGCAACTAAGTCAAGGACTACCTATATATTACTGCCATTTAAATTATTTAAATTTAGAGCCCACCTGAGTCATGATCAGGTTTATACAGCCCACTCAAACCACACATATCTCTTTCCATCCAAGTAAGCAAAATATTGTAATCGCAAATAGTTGGGTGGATAATAACAGCACCAACCCCAAATCTAGGAGACACGTTCCAACAGATGCACAGAAAGCAAAGACTGTCGAAGACCTCCAGGGATGGGATTCAATTTTTTTAACAACCAGTTCTGTGGGTGTGTCTTAGGTGGTGGGTGTGGCTTGGTGGTCATGTTATTGGCTGGGTGTGGCCAACTCAATATCACTCACATCGAGGCACGCATCTCCTCGCCTGCCCTCTCATGACTGTAGGGATGCTGCAACAGTCATGAGTGCAAAAAATGGTCATAAGTCACTTTTTTCAGTGCCATTGTAACTTTGAATGGTCACTCCACACAAGCAAAGTACCAGCAAAGGAGAGGAAAAAAACTCCAGAGAAGTTCCAGAGACCAGAAGTCTCATCCTGCCAAGAATGTAATAAGGGTTAACAGAGAGGCAGTTTCTGTAAGAAACACCAGAATGTTTCCTTCCTGCCTTTCTTACAGGATTAGACCAGCAATTTCTTCTAACAACCAGTTCTCCAAACTGCTTAAAATGTTAACAACTGGTTCTAGCGAATAGGTGCGAACCTGTAGAATCCCATCCCTGAAGACCTCCCAATCTTCAAGGAGTCCTAGATCGGTATGCTGGCTGGAGAATTCTGGGAGTTGAAGTCAACAGATCTTAAAGTTAGGTGACCATATCTGGGTAAAAAAGGCAACTAGTTCTGATCACTCCTCATTCTGTTGATGTGAAGTTCTCAATGAAATTTTTGGGGACCCACTAATTGTCTTATATAGAAGTACAAGATGGTTCACTGGATGATTAAAACATATAACAATGTTCTATTAACTGTTCGAGCTTCCTTATCCTTTTCAAACCCAGCTTAAACAGCTTGAGTCCAGGTTGTCTTCTCTTACAATTACACATCTGAACCTTGAAATACTGTTTAGGGTCAGGGTTCCCAAGAATCCTAATGGGGTATATGGGAAGGAAATAGGTTGTCCTTGATTAATGACCACTGCTTTAGTGAATGTTCAAAATTAAGACAGCGCTGACTAAATGGTGGTTATGTCTGATCCCTGAAATTCCAGCCATCCCAGCATCCTGATAGCCATGTGATTATGGTCTAGGCACTTGGCCACCAGCTTGCACTTATGATGATGTCAGTGTCATCCCACAGTCATGTGTTTGTGATCTGAGACTTTCTCTACCAGCTTCCAACAAGCAAAGTCTGTGGGAAAGATAGCAAATTGCTTGGGTAAGTCTCTCCTACTTGGGTACTCTTCCTGAGCTGCATTGTGCTTGCATTGTACCTCTCCAGTCACTCAAACACCCTCATGCACCTTTGCTCATGCAACAGCAGCCACCTCTGGCCCCACTGCACTCACACTGCACCTCTCCTGCCACTTGAGCATCCACGCACACATACACACACACACACACACACTCCCACTCAGCAACAGTTAACCCAAGCAACTCTCTCTGGCCTCCAATGCACCCCTTGCTGCCTCTCCCTCCCAACAGAAGTTATCTTCCTGCCTGCCAGCCAGTTTGTAACCCACCCAAGACTTGCAACTTCTTGCCACTTTCCCCATTGACTTTTGCTGTTGGAAGCTGGCAGTCAGCTGCAAAGAGGTGGAATTACTTCCCTCCAGAAGTTATGGCTGCTCCAACACTGAAAGTTTTTAAGAAGAGATTGGACAACCATTTGTCTGAAATGGTATAGAATCTCCTGCCTGAGCAGGGGATTGGGTTACCAGAAGACCTTTGAAGGTCCCTTCCAACTCTGTTATTCTGTATTGTGCTGGCCAGGTTCTTGCCTTAACAACCTATGATCCTTGTTTAATGACAGGGACTGCAGGGATTGCCAGCACAAAGTGATGTGGTTACATGATATCATTCTTTATGACTGCGACATTAGCAATGGAAACTCCGGTCCCGTGTGCCATCTTTATTGGAGAACTACTTGTAATTACTACAGAGAAGACCATCTTGATTGGTAATCTGCAATCCTCCCCTCCAGAGCAGGTCGTCTGGGATCTTCTTTATATTTATTTTTGACAGCACACCTTATAACATTTTAGAATCCTTTAAACAAACAGTGTATAGGTTTTAGATATGCTAAGAAATAATTGTACTGGTCTCCGCAGGAATTTTTTATGCTAGAGTTATTATTTTATTATTTTATGATTTTGTATTTTATTATTTAATGTTTTGAGCCTCCCAACGAACAGAGTAATTGAATTACTAATATAACTACCATAAATAAAATAAAGACAAGATATTATTTTATTTTATTTTTACTATAGTTGAAGTGAAATTTGAGTCTGGGGCAAAGTTGGGCCTTGAGCCCATATTTGCTACCTTTCAATTCCTACCTCACTCGAATAGCTTTAACTGCACTGTTGCAATCTAATTATCTGTTATGATCAATAGCAGGGAGGTAAACAAGTTGGAGATATTGTGGATATTCACTTGCAACAGTTCTAGTTAACGTGGCCAATGGCAAGAATTGGTGGGTGGCATATCATTTCTCCCTGTCTACGCTTGGTTGTGAAAGGTTGCATTGGTCAGACATGTTAGGGCAGTGGTGGTGAACCTATGACAAACATATCATAGGTAACACACCACACTATTTCTGGTAATAAATCAGGCCTCTGGACACTTTAGATGTCATACTCTCATGCAGCCTCTGAGGCATCCAAAAATTGTGTGAGAATGGGCGTGCTTTCCCATTCTTTTCAGAGGCTGCAAGACTATGCAAGACCTTTCTCCTAAGTTTCCAAGCCTCATGTGACCTGAAACTGCCCCGGATAAACATTTTAAGAAATATTTATAATTCTGTAAGTATTGATTAATTGATTTATTAAAAATAAATTTAAATAATTTAATTGATTAATCTTGGTTATAAATTGTTTCTCATTTGTCCGGGGGGGAACGGTAATATGCCAGCAGAATCAAGATAGGTATTTTCTGAATTTTGGATACTCCAAGACTGAAAGATTAACCATCACTAGGTTATTAAAGCTTGAAGATGCTGATTCAATTTACTATTTAAAGAAGATCTCTCCCCCTTCAAAATCATGTCGATTCTCAAAACTATATGTATTTACATAACAACTTAGCTTATGAGATAAATGGAAATGATAGACATATTTATCCTGCTTTCATATTTTAAAAGCACTCAAAGCTAGAGAGAGGGGGGGAGGGAGGGAGGGAGAGAGACAGAGAGACAGAGAGAGAGAGAGATATTGCAAATTAGAGAGGTTACTGCCTTTATTTCCCCCATATTGTCCACCTATAGATTTGAAACACTCCTTCAAAACATTCCCAAAGGAGGATGTTAATTTTAAAGCACAACAGGTCCTCCAGATACTGGGGAAAGTTCTTTGGGATTTTATTTTATTTTTTTTGTAAAGTGAAATTCATTTCTTGAGTGTCATTCTATCTTTTCAACAGAAAATTCCAGTGCATTTTTTTAAAAAAAGGATTTAAAGTATAGAAACAAAAGCAGAGGAATGAGAGAAGGGGATAAGTGGATAGAAACAACAGGAGAGAACAGCTAGCCCTGGTAATATGCCTCTCCACTGGTTCTAGTAACAGAATCTCTCAAAACTGAATAAAAAGAAGAGGCTAATATTGAACTTATTACAGAGTTATAGCTTTTCAAAGGCATTTAATTGGCCATATAATGGAGGGCTATATAGATCTTTGGCTCTGAAGCAGCGTGGCTTTTCTATTGCTCCGCAGTTGTTTAAGGAAGAACAGCCTGAAAGGAAGAGAGGAAGACTGGGGGATAGAGATGATTGGTCCTTGATGGTTTATGAGCATTTGCTTTTGAGATGTCCTAGGATGGAATTAGTAGAAAGCGATGACTAAGTCTGTCTTTTGTATACAGGTAGACTTCGGCTTCTGACCACAACTGAGCCTCAAATTTCTGTGCTTTAGTGACTTGCTTGTCAACTGAGTTTTGCCCTATTTTACAACTTTTCTTGCCACAGTTGAAAAGTAAATCACTGCAATTGACACGTTAGTAACCCAGTTGTTAAATGACTTCCCCATTGACTTTACTCGTGAGAAGGTTGCAAAAAGTGATCACATGACCTTTGGACACAGCAACAGTCATAAATATGAAGCAGTTGACAAGCACCTGAATTTTTATCACATGATCATGGGGGTGCTGCAAAGATCGTAACATGGAAAAAAGGTCTTAAGTCACTTTTTTCCACTGCCGTTAAAAGTGAATAAACAAACTGTTGTAAATCGTTGTCTACCTGTAATAGATAATGTCATTTTGTAAAACATCTTCTGATCTCCTACGTTTGAAAACTAATTTGCAAATTTTGTTCCGATGTATTGCAGTCAGTGCCATTCAACTCAACTTGCAGTATCTTTTAAAATAAACTCTAATGTCAAGCAGAGATAAGTAGAGAAGGTTTTTCTGACACTTTAATTTAAAAAAAAAAGTTATTTGAGGGACTACCTCTCCATGGTTACATCTACCTTTCCAACCAGGAGGAGTTGGGCAGGAGGCCCAGTTATGGATTCCATCCACTAAGGAGTGCCATCTGACGGGGCCAGGAGGAGAACCTTTCCTGATATGGCACCCATTCTTTTGCATGCTATCCACCAGAGTTCAGGCAACTCTACTAGCCTTTTGAAGTCTCTAAAGACATGTCTTTGCCATCAGGATAGGATAGGGGATCTGGTTGTGATGGGGAGTCTGTCCAATTGTTGGGATAAATGATTTGTACTCTGCTGCTGATTATGTTTGTGTTTGTAATACATTTTTTTCTAATAGTTTTTAGCTTGTTCCTATTTGTACTCTATTGTTGTTGGTTTTTTTGACATTTTAAACTGGGAGTTGCCCAAAGCCATATATATGAAAAGGGTGGCTATTAAATTAAAATTAAAGAAATAAAAAACTAAAAACTGCTGATTGTGTTTTAAAACCAGGATGAAGGGAACACTGTATGACAAGCCTACTTCTCTCTCTGGTGAAGTGATTAATAGTGTACTTCTGGAACAAATTCAGAAAATATTTTGCTAGAAGAAGGGGAAAACTGAGGCTTTGGGGGGGGGGGTATTCAATTGACAGCCANGGGGGGGGTTATTCAATTGACAGCCATTTTGAACTTTCTATAATTCAAAAAGGTTTTCAGATGTGATCTACTTTGGAAAAAGACAAAACAGTGGCCTGCTGTATTCTTTTTTCTTCCATCCAGCATCCATGGTGGTCTTCACAAAAGGCAAGGTAAATGCTCTTGGTAGCACAGCTGAAGCTCTACTCCTTTTGATTGCCAGCATTGCACACATGTATGCAAGGTGGGACTTAATCATGCTGCTGAAGCTGCCTCCTCAACTTTTGGGACCCCACCCTGCCTCTGTGGCCTGCACGCCACAGCCAACTTGCCATAGCCAACTTGGAAGCCAAGGCCAACTTACTGCAGGGCAAGAGTTACACTAATATCAAAGAAATTGTGGCATAGAATCATTAAAGAAGGGATACACAAACAGGGAAAAATGAAATGTGAATGACAAAAATTAAAATATTTTTAAATTTGTTTTAAAGAATTAAATTGAATTGTTAAACTGCCCCATGGCAAGTTGCTCCATGGTGAGTTGTCCTGTGATGAATTGGCCATGGTGAGTTGGTTGAAGCATGTTGGTTATGGTGAGTTGACCATGGTGAGTTGTGTCAGAGTATATACAGTGTGATTATGTGAGAAGCAAATACAGTAAACAGAGGTGTGTATTTTAAATAGTGGTTTATCTACAAAGAATATATACATACACGTTATTTAGTCAGACCTCAAACAAACAGCAATCAGCAGTTTACAGCATGGAAGCACAAACAGAGAAAGATACATCCCAACAGAGCCTCTTATTATTACATGCTCTTAAAGTGATATCAGCCTAAAAACCTTGCTGATTCAGTCCTAGCATAACATCATTGTAGCAGCTGGTCATCTCTTAAATCATTGCCCTGACAAGTTGGCTATGGTGAGTTGACCATGGTAAATTGGCCCTGGCAAGTTGGTCATGGTGAATTGGCCAGGGTGAGTTGGCTATGATGAGTTGGATGCAGTGAGTTGGCCATGGTGAGTTATCCCATTCCACCTGTGGATGCTGCTGCTTCCACCCTCAAGAATTCTTGCTTACCCTTGAACATACAAAAGGAAATGTTTCCTTTCCAGCTGTCAGGTAAAACAGAAGCAGAATGGTCTGTGTTACTTTGAGACACTCCTAGTTCACATTTTCCTTCTCCTAGTTTTGACTTCTTTGTCTATGACCAATTTCTGGAAAAACGTAACTCAAGATTTCATTCATTCCATTGCTTTAGAGTTACTCTAAGCTCCTTTCTCCCCACCTAGTTAATTCCCTTTTCTTTAAAGCCAGCAATTCTCTTTTTTTGATCTTGTTCTTTCTTAGAACAAACATTCAGATTTCTGAATCTTTTTATAGCCCCTGCTCAAGAGAATCAGCTTCAGGGAACTTAGTAGCCCTTACATTGCTCCAAACATGTCTTCCATTTAATCCCTTTGTCGCATTTTTTTGTGCTGAGAATACCAGTTTTGAAAAAGTCTTTGTCATCACATTTCTTAGAATGCCACTGAGCATATTCCTTCCTATAGTCAGGTATTTCTGTTCACCTGCAAATATAATGCATATAGCCAAGAGCAGAAAAAAGACAAATCAAAATCTACATCATTACCTCATTTGCATGTTGTTCTTATGAGTAATTTAAGAGCCTAACCTGGACTTTATGAATTCATTTATTCAAATGTATGCAAATGTATTTACTCAGCAAGTTAATTCGTTTTACAGCTAAAGATATTATTATATATCCAGTTGCCAGTTCTTTACTTGTTGTTTGCCTTCATATGGATTGAGTTCTTCCAAGAAATCTAGGGTCTCATAATATATTGGTGTAATATATTTGCGAATCCACCCTGTGGCTTTTTGGAATTAATAAAATTACAAAATTATGATGATTGGCCAGATGTTTAGACAGGATATGCCATTTTTATCCATCTATTGAGTCTTTCCCAAGATGTTATATGCTAGCTTCAGTGTATCTGCGTCACTGTCCTTCAGATATTCTTCCAATGTCCTTTTTCCTTTTTCCTTACTAATTGGTGTCAGTGAACATTGCTGCATGGATGAAAGGCATGATTCATTGTCATTATTTCTCTAATCTTCCTATCCTGAGCTTTTAGTTCTACTTGACACCAATCCATTGTTCCAACAGTGTATCTGATGACTGGAATTGTCCAGGTGTTTATTGCTTTGATGTTATTTCCTCCACCAAGTTTGGACTTTAAGATCTTCATTTTCTTGATATTTTCACTTCTAACCTTCTTCTTGACCTTGGTGTGTTTGATGTTATCGACCTGAAGGATGCCCAGATATTTGCAGTGATCATTTTCTCTGTTTTAATTTTTAAAAACAAACTTTATTAAACATTAAAAATATATACATAGTACAAAACATTTCATTAAAAACAAAAGAAAAAAGAAAAACATAACCAATAAACATGAAACATATAAATTTCTAATTACTTAGATGGTGTATTCTTATCAAACAATTTTCTAATACTTATTTCCTGTATCTGGTAAATACTCCTGTTTATAATTTCCCTTCCTTATCTATTTACTCGCTGGTTTCTAACCTTTATCCAATTGTACCAGTTTTCCCAAACTGTATAGTATTTTGAGTCTTCCTTATCTTTTAACTTTTCAGTGAGTTTATCCATTTCAGCGCAGTTGTAGATCTTCTGGATTATCAAGTTATCCGGTGGCATCTGATCACTCTTCCAACATTGTGCTAGTGCTGTCCTTGCTGCAGTGACTATATGTAAAATTAAATATTTTATTTCTTTTGCATGTTCACCTTTTATTATTCCCAACAAAAAAATTTCAGCCTTGAGTTCTAATTGAATGTTTGTGATTTCTCTCATTCATATTCATTTTTTCCCCCAATATGTTTTACTATTCGGACAAAGCCACCCAGCGTGGAAGAAGGTACCCCTTGTTTATTTACACTTTCAACAGAGGTGCCTTAAATTTGGATACATATTGGCCAATCTCGAAGGTGCCAGATACCATCAATAGCACATTTTATATTGGTTCTCTTTATAGACTGCCAATTTAGTTAATTTATAATTTTGCTTCCTAATTCTTTCCCAGTCTTCCAAATTGATATTGTGTCCTACATTCCTTGCCCATGCTATCATTGGGCTCTTGACTGTGTTGTCAGGTAAGGTTCTGCCAGATGCCAACCAATCTTCAGTTTCATCTCCCTGCAGTATGTGGTTACATTGTTGGCTATGAGTGTGTATAGATCAGCAAACTGTTTCAACCAAAAGCCATGCAATTTATCTTCACCTGGTGCTGATAATTCTTATTTTTCCTTGATCTTTTCTCCACAATTTCTGCTGTTACTACAAATTCTTTCATTCCTTCTCCTCCTCCATCTCCTTCTCCCTTTTCCTCTCCTTCTACTTCAAAGCTGCATCATTGTGGTATTTCTTTGTTGTCTCATTGTTAAGCCAAGAATTGCATTGTTTTTTGTCTTTGTCAGATGTTGACTGGTTGTGTTGCCATTCAATGTAATATTTTCAAGTTTTGATAATTGGCTTTTTGTCCCCATTTCTTTTCTGTTGAGGCAAGCACCAGTTTATTTTAAAAAGCAGGGGATAAATCATAATCTCTTACCACCTTTAGTGTTCAGAACAAAAAGCTTTTTCTTCTGAACACATGAGACTATGGCATGGCTAAGAATGAGAGTGCATCAAAGAATGAAGGAAAATGTTGAATTCAGAAAGGTCCATTTTTATTCATTTAGTTGGGTCGGGGAAAGAGGAGTTATTTGATAGGCATTCCTGTTAATATTAAGGGAAATTTTGTTTTTCTATAATGCACACTGTTCCAAGTAGTATGAAATGGAATAAACATCTGTACTCTTAAAATATTTCAATGAATTTCATACCACCACAATGTCACTTTGCACAAAAACTTGTATTTTTTTTCCAAAGAAATCTTTGTCAAATGGTTGTTATAAGAGGATTAGCTGATAAAGAAGTGGACTCCTTTAATTGTCACTTGGAGCACATTATCAGCTAGGGCTGGATTAATTAAACTAAGGTGCATAACGTACTCGAGTTGAATACTTTTGTAAGTCCTCACAATATCTGTAGCAGCAAATACAATAATGTGTCTTGTGACACCTCAGGGGCTATCAGATTTTATTGTGAAGTTTTAATGCCATCATAAATATGCTGGTACAGTTTTAATGCCATCATAAATATGCTGGTCTTCCAGGTAGCTCACCTGTCTTTGTCGATTCACCCTTGTTAAACTTTACACATAATGAGAAACATTCACAAATTCTTACACCTCTAACTTGATATTTCTCCTCGCCTCTTGTGTTCCCCATTTGCCTTACTTTTTTTTCTTTTGAAATGATTCAGAGATAACTGGAAGAATGGAAGCCCAGAAAGAAGAGCTGCCCCCAAGGGTCATGTATTCACATTTCAACCAGTTCCTAATAATAACACTAGAGCAGAAGTGTTTGATCAGGCAGAATCCTTTGAGAGAACTTTTCCCCACTCAGATCTCTGAAAACAGGAGCTGGAGTTGTCAAACCCTTCACGCTACTGCAATTAAACTAATGGCAATGTGGAAGCTGAAATGTTCAGTATTTGGCAGCAGAAAGAGCATTTTCCTCCTAGCAGGTCTTAAAACTAAATCACAGCTTGGCTGGAGCGGGGTAGCAAGTCCAGTTAGAAACAGATCCTTTTGACATGCTCTCTTCAAGGCTGCATGGACCCTGATGTCTCTCTATCTGGTTGGCATCAAAGAGTTTGAGCTTTCAGTACCACTTTGTTGCCCTCTATGTATTTCAGGATTTCAGCAGCCAATAGCCTCCCCCCCTCTCTCCCCATCCCTCCCCCGTCTATAATGTGTGTGTGTATGTTTTTGTGTGTCTTCTGTGCATGCATACACTTCTCTTATATGTGCTTATCATTAACAATAATAAATAACCAAGAAAAATTTAACGCAAGAAGAAAATTATGACCAGCCACATAAGCAAGAAATCCAACCAGACGATCATCACACGAATGAAAAAATCTTCCCAGTCCCCATAACTATACAGCCTCCCAAAATCAACTACCAAAGAAGCATACCTCTCAGACCCATACGTCAGCTCCACAGGAGCACCACTACAAAACCTAGCACTAAACATAAGCAAAACAACTATTAGCCCCATGCTGAAACCACAGCTGTCATATGTACCAAAACTCATACACTGTCTTAGAAAATGATCAAAGATTACACTTGGAACTAAGAAGATCTCCTCTGTAAAGGATTCGACGTGGTTTCACTTTCACTGTTCCAGTCCCAATAAAAGAAATCTTTGAAATCATCAAAAATAAATTACAACCAGCGCTAAACACCTCATGAAACTAACCAGAACACTGCTTCCAACGCTAATACTGTACTATGAATATTCATAATTACAAAGGACAAAGAGACAACCAGAAGTGAAGGATGCCCCTATGGGATCACCACTGTCATGCCGTCATTGTAAACCGGTTCATGAAAGTCTTCAAATCCAGAGCCCTGGCTAATGCCACCCAAAAACCCAAAACTATGGCTCAAGATTTATTCGATTGAATCGACATTAAGTGAATTGAGCCCCATGGAAAATGTAAAAAAACTAAACATATTTATTCCTAAAACATCCTACAACAGTCACCTACTACACTTATGACCAGAAATCAGTGTCAGCCATAGGAAAGTACGGAAACTGAAAACAATATGCTAGTTGAGCAATTTGTCTAAGTATCTATATCTACTAATACACAACTATGATGGCCACACTGGGCACACACTGATATCGAGACATAACACAAAGTTGACTAGCAAATACACTCAAAAGCATACATGGATCAGCTTACAGACCATCGCCATGAGGCCCATCAATACCGGCACGTATTAAGCTTCACACTATAGAACTGCCACTTAAAACACTAATCGCTCAGAACCAAAGAGCCTGGCAGAACAACACAGTATCATAGACGGAAGCTCCAAGTGTGACTATGCCACTCCTGACGATAGGGCTAAAGTCTCTTGAATCAGCGTATATCGGCTTCGCACTAAAAAAAAAATCACCAGCTTCGATCGCACAAAGACCATCACAAGATCATATAGAGGACACAGAAGACTGAAACGACCTAGTGGCAACACTGTCCTGCCCTACAAAAGAGTTACTACAGACATAAATGCATAATGATACTACAAAGGCATCACATCAAGACTGCCTCAAAAAAGACAAAAAAATAGTAGCCATCCTTAAAAACCCCAAAGATAAAATTGACCTGGGAAAACGCAAGGCACTATACGAATGTTCCTGTGCATCTGCCGGCCACATTACATTGGCAGACCTAATAGAAGAATAAGTACCCCGCTAGAGAATACACAAAAAAATGCTAGTAAAAAAAGCCTGGAACACAAAAACCCCTTCCCCCCCCTCACAATCGAAATTCATGAAAGCCACAGGTCACAATTTCAACTTCCATGACACCAAAACCCTAGCCACTATAGAAAATCTCAGCCAGCAGAATCATGCAGAGAAGCCATAGAGATTGAAAAAAGACCTGCAAAACATGAATAGAAGATGATGATTGCCACCAGAACTGTCAATCATTGAACCTGCACTCTCAATAGAAAGATCTCTACCACACACAAGCCAGGGCAAACACCTGGCCCAGCCCAGGCAATACCGTAGGCCAACTCCCTCTGAGGCCTCCAGCTGAAACACCCCCCCCACCGAAGCACCAGATGAAAACCTAGCTTCCTAAGAGATAACAGCTGTGTCATTTTCAACACGAAACCAAAGCTGTCACTGAAAGCCTGCCAAACAGAACAGCAGTGTTGGCAAAGCCAATCAAACCACAAAACAGACAGAAGATAACCAGAAACACCAATCAAACAAACTGCAAGTCCAGAAAAACACAGACCAAGACTCCCAACAATCAGGATGTAGAAACAAACATCCTGCCACAATAATAGGCTAGCCTCAAATGTTTTAATAAAAACGCCTTTGAGACCCCTGAACCCACATACAAAACTCAATTACAGAAGCCTGATGATGGCAGATGAATTCTGCTGAAACGTTTGCTACAACTTTAAAAGCACTACAATGACGTGGATAATAACCCAAAAGGAAGCTGCAACAGCAGACACATGTAAAGTTACCCAGGCGAAACACTAAAAAAAGACAAATATATATATATATATTATATATATATATATAATATATATATTATAATATATATATATTATATATATATACATATAACATACACATACACATCACCACAGTATATATATATATATATATTATATGTTTGTGTGTGTGTGTGTTGTGTGTGTGTCTTAAACTTTCGCGGTACTTACATGTGTGCTGTTTTAGCCTGATGATGGCAGGAGGCAGATTCTGCTGAAACCGCTACAACTTTAACAGGACACTACAGATGATGTGGGATATGCCCGAGGGAAGCTAAATCACACACACACATCACACACACACACACATATATAACATACATATATATATATATATATATATATATATATAATATATATATATAATATTATATAATATATATAGTACCATACATACATACATTACATACATACATTACACATATATATATATATGATATATAAAACTATTTATCATGCTGTTCAGCTTCCTTAGGTATTATCCCGATGTCATTGTAATGTGCTTTTAAGTGTTGTAGCAACGTTTCCGGCAGAATCCCATCTGCTCATCAGGCTTCTGTAATGGATATCGCATACAGAATCCATACATGCTAGTGTATCCATTACAGAATTTCCTGATGATGGCAGATGGGATTCTGCTGAAACATTGCTAACAACTTTAACAGCACTACAATGAATGTGGATTATAACCCGAAGGAAGCTAAACTAGCAACAATTGTAAGTACCCCTCGCGAGAAAGCTGTAAAAAAACAAAAGATATATATATATATATGCTGGCTTGAGGCTCTCTCCTTCAGGGTATTAATGCCGCATCATTGTAGTTCTGTTAAAGTTTATGTAAGCTCTAATTGAGTTCTGTTAAAGTTGTAAGCATACGTTTCACAGCAGAATATCTCAGTCTTGCCATCGTGAATCAGGCTTCTTGTATGGAAGTGTGTTCTCATCAGTTCCCTCTGTTTCAAAATTTGAGGCTCGGTTCTATTTCTGATTGGCCTTATATAACACTGGTCTGTGTTCATTGGACTTGGAAGTTTGATTGATTGGTGTTTCTGAGTTTTCTTCTGTCTTGTTTGTGGCTTTGATTGGCTGCAGCACTCTGTTCTTGTGTTGGAGGCTTTCAATGCAGCTTGGCTGTCGGTGAAAGGACGGCTGTCTTCATCAGCAAAGGCTGGTTTTCACCTGGGTGCCTGGTGGGGGGTGTTGTGAGGGAGGCATCAGAGGGAGGGTCTATCTGTGCTCAGGTGTTTGTCTGGTTGTGGTGGGAGATCTTTCTATTTGAGAGTGCACCCCCCCCCCCGTGGCTTCCAAATGATTGCACAGGTCTGCTGGAATCATCTCTTCTATTCATGCTGTCAGGGCTTTTTTCAATCTCTATGGCTTCTCTGATTGATTCTGTGGCTGGTTTTCTATAGTGGCTAGGGTTTTGGTGCCATTGAAGTTGATGTTGGGACCTGTGGTTCATGTGTTGGACTAGTGAGGAGGTGTGTTCCAGGCTTTTACTGCATTTTTGTTGTTCATCTAGCGGGGTTTACTTATTCTTCTATTGGTCTGTCCAATGTATGTGGCCAGGCATGATGTACAGGGAATTTCGTATATGCCTTGGTTTTCCAGTCAATTTTGTCTTTGGGGCTTCCTTCAGGCATGGCTGCTATTTTTTTTGTTCTGTTTTGAAGCAGTCTTGATGTGATGCCTGTGTAGTATCTTACTGATTTATCATGTAGTACCTCTTATGTAGGGCAAGACAGCTGTTCCATAGGTCTGTTGCGTCTTTCTAGGTCTCTGTTAATGTCTGGTGCTGTTTTTGGGATCAAGCTTTGTGATTTTGCTTTTTGGGAAGCCATTGGCTGTTCAATGGCCCGGCCACATACATGGGACAGGACCCAATAGAAGAATAAGTACCCGCCTAGATGAACACAAAAATGCAGTTTAAAAAAGCTGGGAACACACCTCCTCACAAGTTGAACACATGAAAGCCACAGGTCACAATTTCAACTTCAAGTGACACCAAAACCCTAGCCACTATAGAAAACCTCTCAGCCACAGAATTCTCAGAGAAGCCATAGAGATTGAAAAAAGACCTGACAGCATGAATAGAAGAAGATGATTCCACCAGACTGTCATCATTGGAAGCCTGCATCTCAATAGAAAAATCTTCCAACACCACAAGCCAGGCCAAACACCTGGGCACAAACAGACTTCCTCTGAGGCCTCCAGCTGAAAACACCCCCCACCAGGCACCCAGAATGAAACCTAGCTTCCTAAGAAGATAACAGCTGTCCTTTCACACGAAACCAAGCTGCAAACTTGAAGCCTCCAATACAGGAAACAGAGTGTTGCCAGCCAATCAAAACCCACAAAACAGACAGAAGAAACCAGAAAACACCAATCAAACAAACTCCAAGTCCAATAAACACAAACCAAGACTCCCAACAATCAGGATGCTAGAAAAAAACATCGCTCCACAATAATAGGGCGTAGCCTCAAAGTTTTTAAAAAAAAAACGGCCTGCTGAGACCCTGAACCCACATACAAACTCAATACAGAAGCCTGATGATGGCAGATGAGATTCTGCTGAAACGTTGCTACAACTTTAAAAGCACTACAATGACGTGGGATAATACCCGAAGGAAGCTGAACCAGCAACATGTACAGTACCGCGAAAACTTAAAAAAAACAAAATTATATATATATATATATATATATACATTATATACATGCACATAACACATACACTACACATACACACACACATATATATATATATTTATGTGTGTGTGTGTGTTGTGTTTGTGTGTGTGTGTTTTAAACTTCGCGGGTACTTACATGGTAATGCTGTTTAGCCTGATGATGGCAGATGAGATTCTGCTGAAACGCTGTTCCAACTTTAACAAAACACAATACAATGATGTGGGATAATGCCGAGGGAAGCTAAACAACACACCACACCACACAACACACACATATACTATACATAATATATATATATGCTGTTCAGGCTTCCTTCAGCCTGCACTCTCAAATAGAAAGATCTCCACACCCACAAACAGACCAACACACCTGACACAGACAGACTCCTCTGATGCCTCCAACTCAAACCACCCCCCCACCAGGCCCCACCCAGGGTGAAAACCCAGCTTGCCTGATTGAAGAGCAGCCCGTTACCTTTCACACGAAGCCAAAGCTGCATTGAAAGCCTCCAACACAATAAACAGAGTGCTGCCAGCCAATCAAAGCCACAAAACAGACAGGAAGAAACCAGACAACACCAATCAATCAAACTCCTAAGTCCAATGAAACACAGCCCAGGTTATAGCCAATCAGAATAGGACCAGCCTCAAATTTGAAACAGAGAACTGTGAGACACACCTTCCATACAGAAGCCTGATGATGGCAGATGAGATTTCTGCTGAAACGTATGCTTACAACCTTTAACAGAACTACAATGAGCTACAACTTTAACAGAACTACAAATACTGGGATAATACCGAAGAAGCTAAACAGCACAAATGGTAAGTACCCGCCGAGAGCCTTAAAAAAAATAAAAAAAACATATATATATATATATATATATATATAACTGAGGTTTTTGCAGGTATTTGTATGTGTGATCTTTGGTTATTCGGGTTTTTCTCCCGCGTTAAAATTGGAAATATCTTGGTGACGTTTCAATGGAAATCTCATTCATCATCTTCAGGCTTGTTTCTTCAAGCTCTTGCCTTCTCAGAGTAATTTGACCTTGGAGCTGCCTTCTTCCTTTAACTGCAAGTGGGGGTGTGACTTGTATGGGGTGGGGGTTTGGCTGTGTGCTGATCGGTAGGGGGTTACGGCGTGTTTCTTGATTGAGCTGGAGGTTGGTTCTGTTGCAGTGTGGGGCTTGATGTGCTCAGGTTAGCCTTAGTTGCTGGGGGATTGGAGCTGGTGATCTTTTGATCCTGTTGTTGAGCTTCGTGTTCGTGGTCGCTGCCAACATCTTCATGGTGGGTATCAGTTTGCTTCTTCTATGCGTCAGAGCGGGTTGAAGTGGTGTGGTGCAGCTGCAGCATGGCTTCTGGTCCGTGGTCGTGGTCTCCTCTTCTGATGTGGCGTGTGAGTCTTTTATTTCTACATGGAAGCTGTGGTTGATGCATCTTGTGTGCGCACTCGTGGGTGTGGGTCTGGTGTCATTCTTCATATTAGCCGTACTATTTATTAATGAGGGCAGGTTTCAAATGGCTGGTAGCGGAGGCATCATCTCCTTTATTCATGCTGGTGTGGGCGTTTTGTTCTATCGCTATGGCTTCTCTGATTATTCTGTTGCTTGAAGTGTTCGGGTTTAGCGATAATTCTGGTATTTTTCCAAGTCAATTTCATGTCCTGTGGCTTTGATGTGTTGGACCAGGAGAGGTCCATTTTTCTTTTGATGGTCTTGTGTTTCTTCAATGCCGTGCACTTATTCTTCTGTTAGTTGTTGTCCTATGTATGTGGTGGGTTACGTGGGCAAGGATTTCGTATACTCCTGGTTTTCTAACTCAATTTTCTCTTAGGGTTTCTTAGGATTAGTGATATTTTTCTGTTTGTGCCAGAATGCCTGTTTTAATGTTGTAGTTTTTGGAGGATCTTGCTGATTTTGTCGTAGTGCCTTTTATTATATTTAAGGAAGGCTTTGTCCATTCTCTTGTTCTCTGTCTTTGGCTTTTGGCTTGAAGTCCAAAGATGCTTTCCATTTTATGTGACCCTCACCTTCCTACCGAAACTGCCCCGAGATTCAAAAATTTAATCCCCATAAGCTTCCAATTGAAAATTCCACACCAACACAGCAGCCACCAAACGCATCCTAAAAAGAACAAGAATTGGCCCTTATTAGAAATGAAACTTCACACAAAAATATTCCTCCTAAACCAAATTCAACAAATAACTTCTCACACTTCACCTCAGACTAAGCAACAAGATTTCATCCCTTACTTATGGGACAAATCAACAACTTGCTGTCTGCGAGAGCTGAACACACAGACCACCTTTCAAGGACAGACCACACATACAACAAACCAGAAAACTACAACAAACACCAGAAGAAACAAAAAAAAAAACCCTTCCTCCCCCCTCACAGCCACACATGAAACAAACAGTGCACAACATCTCAGACAAGATCCTCACTTGAAGCCGAAACCAATGTCCTTTCGAAAGGATTCAACTTTGCTGTTCTCCCAAACACATCCCCACAGAAACCATCATATGCGGAGTTGAAACCGCCTGACCAACCACCCTGATGATGCTAACAGAATTCAGGACTCGAAATCACCAACATCCTCTGCACTTAGACAAACCACCAAAGCAACTTATCCAAGAAGAACAAACTGCACCACTTAACCTGAAAGAAGACACCAGCATATAATCCTACCAGCAGACAAGGGCAATGCAACAGTGGTTATGAATACATCTGACTACCAAACCAGTAACCAACCTACTCCAAGACCCCAGCATACAAACCCCTAAATACTGGACCCCACCACCTACCTAGAAAAAACCACCAGATCCAAAATAAAAGGCGTTTCCCCCATCAGCGAAGAAAAATTCCAGCAAAGAATCATACCCAGAGAAAAAACACTCCAGATGCCCTTAAGCGTAAGGTGCTCCCCAAGATACACAAAGAAGGAACCCCACTACGACCAATAGTCCAGCTCCCATAAGCTCACACTCTACAAAACTTAGCCAAATTTCTCGCCAAACAATTACAGAACCTATTGCAGAATCCATCAACTCACAGGTAAGGAACTCATTCAGTTCATTGAGATCATAAAGAAACAAAACTTACAACCCAGCGACCTACTAGGTGAGCCTCCGATGTCAGTATCCCTCTTCACCCAAGTGCCTATAAAAGAAGCCTTTTACAGCCATCCAAAACAAATACACCCCCAAGTACATCCTAGATCTTACCAAACCACTGCCTATCCTAATACATACTTCACCACAATGGTCAAAAAAATACAAACAAATAGAAGGAGCACCCATTGGGATCGCCCCCTCTCACCTGTCATCGCAAACCTCTACATGCGCAAACACTTTTGAAACACAAGCTCTAGAAAAATATGATTCAACAAACCCCAAACTCTGGCTCAGATACGTAGATGACACCTTCAAATCTGCCACATGGGAAAAAGAAAAACTGAACAACTTTCCTTTCACACACCCTCAACAGCTACACCCCAAAATACAATTCACTATGGAAACAAGAAGCCAAAAACAATAAAAAAAAATCCAAACCCTTTTTCCCCCCTTTTTTCTAGATGTCTTAGGTGTTACAAAAAATCCAATTAGAGCTCCCTAGGGCACACACCATCTACCAGAAGAAAACACATACAAACCGGCTATCTACATGCACTCTCACACCGCCACCAGCCACAGATCAATTCCGTAGCCAAGGGACACTCATCTCCAAGAACAAAATGTTTTAGCCGTATTGAACAACACTCTTAAAAACCGAAACTACACACTCTCACTAATGTACTTATGGATTCCCCAAAAGAAATTACCCAACCTAATCCAAAAAGAAACCCAAACCAAAAGCAAGACAGAGACAAGAGAATGGCAAAAGCCCTCCTCCCATAGGATTAAAAGGCACTACAGAACAAAATCAGGCAAGATTCCTCGCAAAAACCAACAACATTAAAACAGGCATCGCACAAACGAAAAATATCCACCATCCTAAGAAACCCTAAAAGACAAATCGATGTTAGAAAACCCAAGGAGTATACCGAAAATCCCTTGAACTGGCCTGCCCCACCACATACATAGGACAAACTAACATCAAGAATTAGTGCACGCATTGCAAGAACACAAGAACTCACAATCAAAAAAAGAAGAACTGACCTCTTCCCTAGGTCCAACACCTCAAAGCCACAGGACATTGAAATTGAACTTTAAAATACCAGAACCATCGCCAAAAACCCGAACACTTCACAACAGAATAATCAGAGAAGCCATAAGACGATTAGAAAACACCCACACAGCAATGAATAAACGAGATATACCTCCGCCTACAACCATTGGAAAACTGCCCTCATTAATAAACGAGTATCCTAAACATGAAGACAATGACACCAGACCCACACCCACAATTGCCACACAAGATGCTACCACCACACTTCCACGCAGAAAAGAGACTCACACCCACACAGAAGAGGAGACACGACCACGAACCAGAAGCCCATGCTGCAACAGCTGCCACCACAACCCACTTCAAACCCCTCATAACCCATAACAAGAAGCAAACTGATACCCCACCATGAAGATTGCACGGACCACGAACACCAAAGCCCAAACCAAACAAGATTCATTAGCCATCACCAGCTCCAAATCCCCAGCAACTAAGACTAACCTGAAGCACAGCCAGGCCCCCACCTAAGCAGAAACCACACCCCCAGCCAATTCAGAACACAAGCCAACCCCCCTAACCAATCAGAACACCGCCAAACCCCCACCCAATCAAGTCCACACCCCACAGCAGGTTAAAAGGAAGAAGCAGCTGCAAGCTCACATTACTCTGAGAAGCACAGAGCTGAAGAAAACAAGCCCTGAAGATGGCATGAATGAGACTTCATCGAAACGTTTGCCTAGATACTTCCAATTCTTACGCGGGAGAAAACCCGAATAACCAAAGATCCACATACAAATACTCGCGAAAACCTCAGAAAACATATATATATTCAACAGAAGTTGCAAATTCTGGGTGTGAACAGTTTGTCTACCCTAGTAGCTCATTGCTTGTGCAACTTAATGGGGCATTTGATGTCCTCATTAGCAAAGAGACAGACTCATTTGTGCCTGCTGCTTAAGACATCTTCTAAGTGTCTCTTAGGCAAGGTTGGAAGAATTTTCAATGGATTTCCTGCTCTTGATTATACCTACAAAAGAGCAACAAACACTAAACCTTTCACTACTGGCCCCTGTTGACTGTTGCTTCTCCGCTGGCATTCTGCAATTTCAAAGAGCCCTCTTTGTCTGGAAAGACATGATTTGTTGAAAACTGGCCAAATTAAGTTGCCACCTTTCTGGTTGGCCAGTTAAACTGGGTGGAATTAAATTTCTTTAGATGTCAATTAATTGACTTTTTAAGCCAGTCAATCCAAGAACCTCCCAAAGAATGCTATATAAAAGGGCTAAGAACAGAGCAAATGCTTTAATGATATTTGCTGTTGGTTTTAGTAAATACATACGTCTGTCACAATCTGTACCATTTGATAAAGGATGGGTAAGTGAAAAAGACACAAATATAAAATGGCATTTCCCATACAATTGGGAATATTTTTATTAAATATTGTTTAATTTAATGTTGTGCTATCTGGTTAATTCAGCATGAAATTTAATCAATGGGAAAGATGGATGTAGTATCTTATTACTGCAGCAGTATTCCAGAAGTAACAAGAGGTCATTATGACTCATAACAAGTGATTGCCTTGTCTTCTATGAGTTTATTAAATCCCCTTGAAAAGCCATTAAAATAGGTGGATTCCAATTGTAGTGATTTCCGGTTTTACTATGATCTATGTGAGGATTCTTCCTTTTGTCTCCCTTGTCAATATCCTACTATGCATTCACTGGGTGATGATTGGATTCTAACATTATTAGAGAGAGGCAGAATTTTTTTCATGCATTGCTATCTATCTTTGTCATATCTCTTTATCCATTTTATTCCCTGAGCAAAAGAGTCCATAGCATTATTTCTTCTTATGGAAAATTTCTCCTTGATTATTTGAGTGCCTTTTTATGAAACATATTCAGCTCAGCAATATCTTTTTTGAGTCACCCTGCTCAGAATCATCAATTGTTTTTGTTTCTGTTTTTAAGTAAAGGCAAATGTTCTCCACAATTTTCAATCTTTTTCTAAATAAACCATAACATCTAAGTTAACCATAACATCTAAGTTACTATTTCTAAACAACTGCATATTGGATACATATTGATTTTGAATTATGTAACACAACTCTCTTTTCTGGCCAGCCCAGGTTCTAACAAAGTATACATAATTTCTCCCCTCCATGTTTTGTTTATATTGTATGAATAGAAGAGAATATTTGTGGCTCAAGGTTGAACTGTGGGATCCTTGGTGTTCTCTGAGCTTGGTTATTTTCTTGCATGTGTTTCATTACAAACTAGGTAACATCATCAGTGCTAGTAGGAAGTGGGGTTTACTCTCATTTTATATACTCGTGGCTAATCCTGTCAGTGTTGGAGGGATTGGCCTTGGTGGCTCCTTGACTGACTGTTGCTTATGGTTAAGTTCTTTGTCTGAGTTGATAGTTCTTTATTTGTGGTTTGATTGCTTATATTGAACTACATTTTGTCATTTAATGCTAAAGGTTTAAAAATTCATTATTCAGAATGTATAGAAAAAACAGTACATATGCATAACAGATGGCAACTCTGGAGCTCTACTAAAGTTCAATGGCTTCTCAAGTGGCTAAGCTGAAAATAGCCCTGCTGACAGGGCTGTCTTGGTGGCTGTCCATGGTCCTGAAACTTCTGAGCATGATGTCTTTGATGTTCTCTGAACTTGGCTGTCTGCTTGCAGATGCTTTGTTAAATGAAATGTCTGTAAAGTGACCAAGCTAGTAGCATCAAGGATTGGACAGTTCATCCCTAAGCTACATATATTTTCTTCTTTTGCAGTGTTCTTCAGTCTCAGATATAGTACTCTAACAACAAAGAAGAAAGAAGAATAAAGAGTCTGGCAAGGATGCTTGCCCTGTCTCACCATGAAGTGGGAGTAGATATGGGTCTGTTGAAGCATTTTCAATTAAACAGTACCCATCTGCTCATATCCTTGTCTTCAAAGGTCCCTGTGTAAAGTTGTGCTTTATACAGATCACCAGATTGCCAAGGCTCAAGCAAAATCTCTAGGGACTTTAAAAAGAAACCCCAGCTGTCTGAGGGGATATGAGCTACAGGATGACATAATTCTGGCAGGCATGAAGGGTAGATAGACTAGTGAAGGTTCCTGCTCTTGTTTGCTGCTTCTGTTTTGCACTTCAGTTTTAACTGTAGAGCCATGGGATTACTATATTGAGTTTGTTTCACCATTTGACTGAATTTAAGTCTAATTAAAATTAAATTTAATTTATTAAACACAGTTTTTCCTAAATGTATAAAGTACCCCCTCCCCTTTTCCATTATATTAAAATTTGAAAATTGGATGCAACTTTGGAAGAACTCTGGGAATTATATACAAATATTTAAGAGAACTCATCTGACAGGGAAACCTAGGTTAGAAGGTACTCATCTGCTCAATTCCTCATCCAGTGAGTTAGTGACAAAGGTGAAGTTGGTTACTTAGCCATTATACTACCTGTCACCTGGTGCTCCATTCAAAATCCAAGAAAGAAATACTTAGACTCTCTTAATTAGAGAAAAGATATCTTTTACT